>CM033642.1:195783944-195989827 GCA_019512145.1 Engystomops pustulosus | reverse complement strand
TTTGGCGCCACAAGTAATCGGGTCTGTACTCACACTTCTCCTCCTTTGTTGTAGTGCAGGGCGCAGTGAGCCGAGCTCCCGGTCAGGTCTCCTCCCAGCCCTACACAATCAGGACAAGGCTGAGCTCCGGCCTCCTGCATGTAAACCGCTCCCGGATTGGCTCCCGTCAGCCGCCCGAAGTGATTGGGCCAGTGACACAGGACTGGGAGAGGCCACATCCATCCTGCGCCTGGCTCTCCCTCTGTCATCCCCAGCTGCACTGACACTGGAGGAGACAATAGTTTAGGCTCAACTTCTGCCGCCCCCAATCCCTCCCCCACCTCCCCATTACACCACTGCATCTGGAGTCCCCAGCAGGCAGAAGACGTACACACTGTGTACTTACATGCTGGAGGTGGTTCTCCATTCACACAATCTGTATTTTATTAGGAAATCCCTAAAACTGATCCTAAAGACCTTTCACCACCCCAGACTTCCCAAACTGAACATTCCTGCATGTAGCTCTAGCATCCTATTCTGGGGCACTTGTTCTCCTCCCAGAGAGATCACGCTGTGTCCCAATCTACAGCCGGAAGACTGTAGCGCAGGAGACGTGGAGCGGCGGAGAGGTAAGTATTATCGCCCACCACCCCTAAGCAACGAACAAATGGCCCGAGTGTATCGTGAAAGGTTCACTAATATCACCCCCTGGCAACGAGCACATAGCGCATATAGCGCCAGTGTAGCCCCTACCCCCTGGGAACGAGGGATGGCACATATAGCGCCATTGTTGCCCCTACCCCGTGGTAACGAGCGATAGCGCATATAGTGCCAGTGTTTCCCTTACCCCCTGGGAACGAGTGCCTCTGGTGCCAGTGTAGCCCCTACCCACTGGCAACAAGCAGAAAGTGCCTCTCTAAATCCCCCTGGCAAAGACATGAGTGTGCCTCTGTAAATTACCCTGGCAAAGACATGAGTGTGCCATCCGTGGCATGAGCCATCATTCGGGCTAGCTCTAGTGGCACATCGCATGCCTCGCTAAGTCTACAGCAGCGGTGCTCAACTGCTGAGCCTAGGCGATAGGCAACACCGGGCCCAAAGCGTATTGTTTTTTGACAGGGCATGTCACGGCGCAGACTGATCCTAGTGGCTGGCACCGGCGGGAAACCTTGAAGCCGAGGCATGGGTGTGTGTGACGTCTCGCCGGTGAACCTTGGTGGCGGCTTCGCCACTCGGCAGACTGACACAGTGCCATGCCTGCCCATTTGTTAATCTGATATTCAGCGGTTTCCCTCAAGACAACCCCAATGCTTCTGATTTGCTCACTCAGGTCGCCGCATCTGGTGCGCAGTTGGTCAGTCAGTCTCGCACCAGTGCTGCCAACTCTCAGGGCAGCGGCAGCGCGCTCCCGGTCCACTGCCCCTCACCGTACTGTTGTGCGAGGGGGGGGGAGGGGGGGGGGGGAGGGGGGGGTGGGTGGGGGGCGGTGGGTGGGAGTGTTGTTTTTGGGGGGGGGGTAAAGGTGTGGGTGGTGGGTTATGAATTGTTGGTGATTTCAAAAAATGTGTAGTGGGTCTTGGGGTGCCACGAGGTTTTAAGTCAACATATAACCATGTATCCAGATTTTTACCAGGCATCGCAGAGCGATGTAGACTTCCAGATTCAACTTCCACCAGAACTGTTAGGTTCAGGTCAGATCAGCTTCCTCATTCGTAGGCAATGAGAGTGGCGTTGGATGTCTATATGCTGTCAGGTCGTGAGTAACTTCGATGTAGTCAACACAGATGTCAGTGGCGATGGCCCGCATGGCATCAATCATCTCACCATCCCGCTGCTTTTCCTTTGAAAACTCTCTGAGTCGGCAGATAAGTCGGAAGCTTGCAGCTCGTCACAAAGATGGGGACAGAAGATTCCCCGTTGTTGATAGCCAATCCCGCGCTTAGGGTCCTGTTTCTCAGCTCATATGGCCGGAGGATGTGGGAGGAGTCGTGAGGAGGAGAGGAGGAGAAAATTTGGGGCGACGACAATATGGGACCATTGTTGAGGTCCTCACTGTTTTCACATCAGTGTATGGGCAGAAGAAGAATGATTTTTGAGGATGAGGAAATGGACATCAGCCAGTGGGGATTGATTCTTACGCGTTTGTACTTTGGCGCATATGGCATATTTCATGCTAGGCGGTGCCTATCTCCCGCTACTTCATGCTATTTTCCTTGCTATTCCAGCAACCGACTTACTGGGTATTCACTCCCTGGACCCGACGGTACAAGCAAAATCCTTTCCACTCTCATCCCTGGCGAGGAAAGGAGTTTGAGAATGCTGAATACCACATCAGCCCCTGGTGGCCAAGCTGAAGAACTATTTCCTTCTGACCGCGCTAGCGGCAGATGCGTAGTTCTGCGGGGACCATGTAGCGAGTAAGAGTAGGCGAGATTACAAATCTTGTCAGCACTGGCGGGTACGCTTAAGCAAGGGCTTTTGCTGCATGCTTTATGTCCCCAAAACAAAGGGAAGGCAACAAGCAAGACAACTGAGTTCCCTGTCCCCAGTGCGGTCGGCAGATTAAGGGCTGAATCCTTTGACAGAAAGAATGGTGAGGGTAGTACGTAGCTTAGCCATACCATCGTCCTAAATGGATCACACAGAGCTCCCGTACACTACTGGGTTTCAAATGCGTGGACCTGTGGCACGACTTAGGAAAAAAGGCGCTGTGAACTCCTTGGAAGTTTTTGGGGCTTGCCTGCCTCCGCGAGCGTGTGTACCGATCTGGTTTTCCGTGCAGCGGCTGGGTGGGGCATGCATACCGGTATAAGCGTACAGGAGGCCCGCCTGTTAGTACTGTACCAGGTGCTGTGACGCGTTAATTAAAATGAATAATCTTGATTTCTCATAATTTCCAATCTCCACCACCGTGAAGTACTGCTACAACCTTACGAATTTATCCACTCCTCCTCCTCCGTCATTTTCCTCCTTCTTAGTTCCTCTTCTCCTCCTCTTGTGTACACTAAGCAAGCAAACTGGCTATTTTGACAGGCCGGCACGGCCTCTAGCTACTTGTATTTATTGCAATTTAATAATTTTTCTGGAGGCCACGCTACCCGATCCTCTTTGTTAAACATTTTTGGGAGTGCCACAATACAGGCAGCTCAATCATTTCATTTGTTCTGGAGGCCACCTACCTGCTCCTCTGGTTTGAAAACTTTTTGGACTGCCACATACAGGCACTCAATCTCTTTCATTTTTCTGGAGGGCCCCATACCTGCTCCTCTGTTTGAAACTTTTTGGACTGCCACATACAGGGCCTCATCTATTTCATTTTGTCCTGGAGTGCCACCTACTGCTCCTCTGGTTTTGAAACGTTTTTGGGACTGCGCACTACACGACTAATCCAAGATTAAATTGTCTCCATAGCTGGCCTCCACAAGACGTTGTCATCCATTAAAAGTACCTACGACGGACGAGGATCCAAAGAGTCGTCCCTATAGCTGGCCTCCATACAAATCGTCTCCCTTAATCAAACGAGGTGTGTCAGGCAGAAATTGGGTGGGTTGTTTTATTTCATGGATTCCACCTCAAAGTTGTTCACGTGCTTTGTCGCCACCCTGCGTTTATCCACAAAATAGACTGTGCAGAATTTTATCATTTATTAACCGTATTATTCACAGCGCTTCTTACGCACTGTTTACATTCCTCGCGCCTCACCCGCATATCCAAACAGGTAAGAACGCTACTACACGTGATCTAACAAAAGGTTTCTTTTGAGTGCTGTTGGGGAGTAGCCTAGAGGACAGTTGCTGTTGGATTGGCGAAAGCTCCTCCTGGCAGCGGAGCGCCACGTCCATGCCAATATCCAACGAACATAGTTGAACTGCGCAAGACACCTTTAAAAATCTACGTACTAGTTCACTGCTCCATACATGGTCCCCTTATCAAACGAGCTTGTCAGGCAGATTTGGGTTGTTTTCATGGCTTCCATGTTAACGGCTTTGTCGCCAAACCAGAGCCAATGGGAGACTGCATTTTTAATCCACAAAAATACTGGCAAACTTTTTAGTCATTTACCAATCTTATTCAGCGCTTTTGCGCATCTTTTTACATTCCCCTCACCCGCCATAATCCAAACTGTATAAGAACGCTACTACCTTGATCTTAGCATAGGTTCTTAGAAGTTCTGTTTTGGTGAGTACCTAGAGACAGGGGCCTTGTGGGATTGCGAAATCGTCGCCTGGCAACGGATCGCCAGCCCATGCCAAGACCAACTAACATAGTTTTAACTTCAGGGGACCTTTAAAATCTACTACTATTCACTGGCCTCCAGTACATGGTGAGGCCCCTGAATCAAACGAGCTGTGTCAGGGGCAGAATTTGGGTTTGGTTTTCCTGGCTTCCATGTTAACTTTAGTCGCCACCGGGAAAAGCTGCTGTTTACGGTCCCCACAAAATATACTGGCAAACTGTTATCAGTGTACCGAAAGAGGATATTATTTTGGGAAGCTGCATTCTTTCTCACCTCCTTGGTCCTCCTCTGCCACCGGCATTGGTTTGAAGCCTGATCCATTTTAGGTATGGTCGCCATGCCACTCTCTAGCCTCGCTGCTGCCGCTTCCATCTGCATGGCCGTCCCCATAGTGTCCGGTGTCATTATTGGATGTTTTAGATGCTATCTAGCTCATTCTGTCACGCTGCTCGTATGGCCTGCTGTTGCCGCATATTTTGCATAATTGTGCATTAAGCAGCCTCACAGGCAATCCATGCATGTCGCCGGGGCCTGGGCTGTTTCCCTTGTTCCTTTAATTTCCGTGGTGTTTTCCAATCCTTTTCTGAGGTTCCCAGGTGTTTGTGCCAATCTTCCCTGTGTCAAGCTTGGCCCCTTGAAGAAATGCTCAAGAAGTCCCTCCCTTGACTTCATGGGGCTTCGGTTATTCGGACGGAGCACTCGAGCATCGTTAAAGTTCGTTCGAATACGATACCCGAGCATTTTGTGCTTCGCTCTCATATGTAACCAAACCCCTACTCAGTGGAGCAGAGTGTCATCCGTAACCACAACCCACCTCCCCCGCAGCTGCTAGAGCATGGGGGTACACTGAAGCGTTTAAGGAATGGCACCCTGACGTGGGCTGACGTTATGAGATTCAAAGAAAGCAAACCGTTGGTGGATTGCACTCTAAACTAGAGTTGGTACTGTCCTTTAGAATCTGTCCTCACTCCTCCCTCTTTCTTAATGGGAACCTACCACCACAAATCTACCTATACACCTAGATCGGTTGTAGTGAGATCAATGGGACGTGGGGATGCCCTTTAAGGGGCTAACTCCTACTGTCCCTGACTTTTTTCATAACTTTTTATTAGACATATATTCAATTTACTTATTGCTGAGCTACTGGGCGTTGAGTAGCCGTCATCCTGAGGTTACATTAGGCGCTACTCCACGCCCGGTACCACTTTACCCCTCCCTACTCACCCATCCTTCGGTGCGCAAAAAAGCTCCGCGTAGGGCTGCGCGCGCCTCCCGCCTCGTCCGGCTGATCCTGCCGTCTGCGCATGCGCTCAGAAGAGATGCCCGTGCGCCTGTTTCGAGAGCAGTGGGACCGCGCATGCGCGCGGCCCTGCTCTTCTGCGCCGAGATGGGGATATGAGTGGGAAAAGAGGCTACCGGGCGTGGAGTAGCCGCCTCGTTGTAACCTCAATGCGGCTACCTCCACGCTCCCAGTAGCCGCATAAGTAAATTGAATTATGTACCGATACTAAAGTTATCAAAAAGTGTGGGGACGTGAGGATTAGCCCTTAAAAGGGCTATCCTCACGTCCCATTGATCCACCTAACACCCGATGGCTACCTTTATCGTAGATTTGTGGTGGTGAGGTGCCCTTTATAAATGGGGTTATTCTCCTCTGGCACTCACAATTCAGTTTCATTAACCCCTTATCACCGACCTAGTTTTCCACTCAATGACAGACCTCCGATTTTCAATCTGACAGTCTCACAATACGTGGTATACTTCGTAATTGCTTTAACATATCAGGTGATTTTGAGAATGTTTTTCCTCGTGACCACCTTGTACGTTCCATGTTAGTTACAAAAATTTAAGTGATAATTTTGCGTCTTCTGAAAAAAAGTGAACAAATTTGTGCAAAAGTTCTAAAAATTCTTCGTTTTTGCCAAGTTTGAAATGTTCTGCTTCCGACGGAAGTAAACACCCCTTGTAATATAACATTTCCTTATTGAGATGATATTTTAAGTTGTGTCCTCTCATTTTATAGGATGTTATGAGGGTGCAGAACTTAGTGCCGTTTTCTTATTTTTATTTATTACATTGCAAAACTCCACATTTTAACCCCTTAACCGCTGAACAACTTTTTCACTTCCTGACACGGCCCATTTTTCAATCTGCCCTGTGTTCAATATGAGGATTATAAATTTGGAACGCTATTAACTATCCAATGCATTTTAAATTGTTTTCCTCGTGACACTATCGTACTTCATGTTAGGGCTAACATTCATGACACATGTATGGGGTGATGTGTATAATACGGGCCATATAACGCCCCCTACACTTCTATGGGCTCACGGCCTGTACACGGAGCAAGGTACGGTGCCAGCACACGTGCGTCACGTACGCTCACTTAGTCCTGGGAAAAGATAGGAACTGTCCTGATCTTTCCCGTCAAAAGATAACGCGTACGCTGGCATTGTTTCTTCTCCTTGGAGAGGGCGGGGTTGAGCAGCGCTCATCCCCTGCTCCTCTCCGCGCGCCGGTTATGCTGCCGTACTACGTAGGCGGGCATACATCGTGTGAATTTCCTTTAGTTTGAAAATTATTGGTATATGTTTGTGCATTTATTTTATGAGAAAATCAGCAGATATTTGGGGGGGGTGAAAATTCGGAACATTACTTGATTTTCTAACTTCAAAATGTTTCTACTTTTTTCCTACACTAGTCATAAACCCGAACGTTTTGAACTTTAGTGCGTTCTTGCACATTTCATAAAAAAAACGCAAAATCCTTCTATTGAGGGAACCTTCTCCGAGCTTTCAATCCTTTGAGAGCCTTAAGTAAAAAGTAAAACCCATAATTACCCCATTGATAGGAACTACAAACTCACACCCCTCAACGTACGTGAACACTTTTATAAGTTTGTTAACCCTTTAATTGTTTTATACGGGTTAAAACAACAATCGGATTTATTTGGTACCCCTTTTGAACGTACACATTTTTTTTTTGGCTAATGATGTGTTTTTCAAAAATGTTAAAATTTCTCATGGATAAATACCAAAACGCTCCACAACAAATTTGATACCCATCTCTCCGCGTATAAGAAAAGCAATACCCCATATGTGGGGTAACCTGCTGTATGGGCCACACGGCGCCAGGGCATTGACGGAAAGCTGTGCCATTCAGAGTCAGATTATCTTGTCACTTTATGCTATACAATCTGTATTTTGGTTTTGGGGGCAATTGGGACATATAAGGCTTATTTTTTGCGACATACAGAGCCTTTACACATGACTTCTTTTATAGGTCTAGAGCCTTATGATGAATTTTATTAACTCTTGAATGTAGGGTGAAAATAAAATTGTAATTTTGGTTTACTTTCTATTCGTATTTTTGGTGGTCATATCATGTTCACTAAAAATACTATTTACTTTATTCTATAGGGGTCACTAGGATTACGTGTACATTAATTTATATAGGATTTTTAATTTAATTTTTACAATTTTACTGGATAAAAAGACTAATGATAAGCAAATCTTTATTGTTTTTTGGTTTGCAGCGCCATCGGAAGTTTATCGAGAACGTAACTTAATATGATAATAATAGAGATTTTTGAAAATGTTCATTTTCGGTCGGCATGTTTTTTCTGGGTTTGTGTTGTACCGCTTCACCGAGCGGTCCAATTGTAATCTGAGTTATTATGCGGATTGGTTACGAACGCTGCGAAACCAAATATGTGGGCTTTTGGCGTTTTGTGTTGTTTCCACTTATTGCCTGTGTAATGCGGAGATAAGTTTATGGTTAGGGACTTTAACCTTTTAGTTAATATAATTCTTTTTATATAAAAATGATTTATGTATTTTTTTACACTTTTTATTACTTTTTACAGTGTTAGCTTGAACAAGCGATCCACTGACGTTGCTTCAAGCTATTCTTACATTACACTTGTAATAAACAGATGTATAAACGTGTTAATGTAACACACTGAGTATGCTGCGCATGTCTCATGTGTGTTGACAAGCCGGGATCCTGCCAGAAGGCACGGACACCGGCGCACAGATATGATCGCACAGCCCCGGGCAGCGGCTGTTTAATGGGTTTAAGAGGACAACTCAGCTTCCACGTGACTTGAAGGGCTAAATATGTAAAAACCCCATAATTACCCCACGTATGAATTGTAACCCCAATGTAATGTAAACAAGCGTTCATTTAGTCTATTAACCGCCTTTAAAGTGTTTCTTTCCATGGTTATAACCATATGGACCGCTTTCGAAACATAGAATTTTTTTGGAAAAAATTCATTAGGCCAAAACTGCAGTTTTCAGATAAATTAAATGTGAAACGCCTGCAACATTTGATTGCCAATTCCTCCTGAGTGTCAGTGATACCACCATATGTGTGGTAAACTGCTGTATGGCCGCACGGCCGGGCCATAGATGGAAGCAGTGCTATTCACAGCAGATTTGTATTGTCACATTGGTAGCGACCTATAAATTTGCTTTTTTTTTGGTAAGCGAACATTTATGGATGGAGATACAAATGTTAATACATTCCTTTGGGAGTCGTAAAGCTTTATTCCATGAGACCTATTTCAGGGGACACAAACAACGCAATTTTATTTTGATTTTTTGCATTTTTTTTCAACCGCTCACCGTAAGTAAAAAAATATCATTTTATCTTTATTCTCTGTTTAACTACACTGCGGTGATACCTCATTTTATATAGTGTTTTCTTCAATCTTTGGCTCATTTTCTGAGCAAAACAAATTGGAGAAAATCGCTTGTTTTTGTTATTTATTTTGTTATTGACAACTTTTTAGGCCTAACTGTCTGTAATTGTTTCTGTTGTCAGACTGGTTGAGGGCTTCTTTTTTTGGCGAAAGAGTTTGGTTCTTTTCAGTTTGTATCATAATTAGGAACGTAACTTTTTTTGATTCACTTTTTAAAACATTTTTTTAGTGATGGTGTTATGATGAAAAGATTGTATATTACGGGAAGTTTTTGATTTTTTTTTTACGTGTTCACGATCGGTTCATATGATTTAGTTTATTGTATCCATTGATACGGACGCTGAATAACCAATATGTACGTTTTTGGTGTTTATATTTGCTTTATTTTGCATTTTATTGTGTACCTGGGAGATTATGAGTACTTTTTCTGTTTATTTATTTAATTCAGAATTCTAGAATCTTTTTTTTTTAACTTTTTTACATTTCTGCTTCTTGGCTTGAACCAAGCGATCATCCGATCGATTGTCAAGCCCTTACAATGTCATCACACTTGTTGCAGGGTAAATTGTTAAGCTGCATGCTCAAGTTAACCACAGCCCCGGGTCTTCCTAGCGGAACCGACCCGGCACGAGAGGTGAGCCGACAGGATCGGATCCCATGTAACCAAACTGGTGGGTGTTTTCGATCCACGTGGGACACTTACATTCCGCGGTCATGTGGCTCGATTGTTTTCTGATCCCCGGTAGTTAGACGGGTTTGGGCTGTATCCACACCCCGACACTGGCACTGCTAGACCGATGTCCCGACATCATCTTCTTTCTACGCCTTTCACTATCTTCTCCGAAGCGGTCGTCGTCGAGAAAAGTACCCTTAATTACACAGCCGTAAAAAGCCGATACAGCGGTCATTAATGGTTAATCCCTGCCATATGTAACTTTCTTCCAATTGATATTATTAAAAAAATGATTCTGTGTGTGAAGTATAATTTCTGTAAATGTAGCCATGTTGTCCCTGTAAAGATGAATAGCTCTTCCTCGGAACGCCACCTCTACTGAGAGAAACAATTTTTTTTGTATATGAATGTCCGGAGTTACTGCGATTGACCCCCGAACATCCTGTGAGTGTGATGGCGCTAAGCAGGTGTTCAGGCAGGACTCAATAGCGCATGTTGGCCACTGCTGCCAGAAGTGGATGTGGGTCGTATCCGAGGAGCCATCTCGTTTCTAAGGGACCATATGACTACATTTGAGAAATTATCTTCACACGAGGAACATTTTTTTTATTAACATCCAATTGAAGAAATGTTACATATGGCAAATGAATTTAATTAAATGTAAATGCCTTGATTGGAAACCCCTTTAACTACTGAGTTCTCCCCCTTCTTACAGAGGTGGGGTAATATATATGGCTTATGACTAAGAGAAACTCCCTCCTTAAGGTGACACTCAAGTTGTCCCTCTCCTGGAGTCAACATTGTGTGAGCTGTCTCTCTCCTTAGGTCGGGCCAACATGTGAGCTGTCTCTCTGCTGATGTCGTGCAGCATGTGAGCTGTCTCTCTCCCGTCAGAGTGCGTCCGTCTAGCAGGCGTGTGAGCTGTCCTCTCTCCAGAGTCGGCCGCTGTGAGCTGTCTCTCTCTTTCCGGAGTTGGGCAGCGTGTGAGCTGTCCTCTCCCGTCCCGGCAGTGGTTTGGCTCATTTCTGGTTGGCTGGTTAGCTGTCCTCTCCTGGATCGGGCAGTGGTTGAGCCTGCTCGTTCTGGAGTTGCGGCAGTGGTTGACTGTCTCTCTCCTGAGTCGGGCTAGGTGGTAGGCTGGTCCTCTCTCTCCGTGGGAGTCGGCATGTGTGTGTGAGCTGTCTCTCTCCTGGAGTCGGCCAGTGGTTGAGCTATCTCGTCGCCTGGAATCGGGCCAGTTGTTTAGGTCTGTCTCTCTCCTGGAGTCGGGCCATGGTTGGAGCTGTCTCTGCTCCTGGGAGTCGGGCAGTGTGAGCTGTCTCTCTCTGGAGGTCGTGCACGGTTGAGCCCCCCTTTTTTTTTCTCCTCTCCGGAGTGAGCAGTGTGTGACTGTCTCTCTCCCGGAGGTCGGGCAGCGTGTGAGCACTGGTCTCATCTCCGGAGTGGGCAGTCGTGTGAGCTGTCCTCTCTCGCCGGAGGTCGCAGCTGTTGTAGCTGTCTCTCTGCCGGAGTCGGGAGGTGGCGCCTCCCCCAAGCGTGCAGTGAGCTGTCCTCTCTCCCGTAGTCGGGCAGTGTGTTGAGCTTCTCTCTCCCGGGGATCGGGCAGGGTAGAGCTGTCTCTCTCCCGGAGTCGGGCAGCGTGTGACTGGTCTCTCTCCCGGTCGGCGGGCAGCTGTTGGGCGTGTCTCGTCTCCCTGGTCGGGCATCGCGGGAGCTGTCCTCCTCCCGGAAGTCGGGTTGCCAGCGTGGTGAGCTGTCCTCTCTCCCGGTGTAGCGGGCAGCGTGTGAGCTGCTCCGCGGCGGTCGCTGGCTTTCCTTCCGGTAGTCGGCAGCGTGAGGCTCCTACTCCCGGAGTCTGGCGCGTTGAGCTGTTCCGAGATGCCTTGCCGCGTAGCTGCTCTCCCCGAGTCTGGCAGCGTGTGAGCTGCCATTCTCCCGAGCTCGGCACGTGTGAGCTCCTCTCTCGCGAGTCCGGGCAGGTGTGAGCTGTTCGCTCTCTCCCGGAGTCGGCACGTGTGTAGCTGCATCTTTCCAGAGTCCAGCTTAGCTGCCTCCCTTGGTCACGGTCGCTGTGAGCTGTCTCTCTGCTCTCCGGGTCGGGCAGCTGTGGAGGTCTGTCTCCTCTCCCCGGAGGGTCAGCGTGTGAGCTTCCTCTCTCTCCCGGTGTCTGCAGCGTGTGGCTGCCTCCTCCCGGAGCTCCTGGCAGCGTGTGAGCTTGCCTCTCTCCCGGAGTCCTGGCAGCGTGTAGCTCTCTCTCCCCCGGAGTCTCGGCAGCGTGTGAGCTGCCTCTCTTCCCTCCCCGATTTGCAGTCGTGGACCCCTCTCACCTCAGGCTGATAGATGCCGTCTTCAGGCGGTCAGCGTGTCTGTCTCGTCCTGAGTCAGGCAGTTGTGTGAGTGTGTGCACTGCCTTATTGTGCTTGTGTACAGGGGCTCAGCACCTGGGTACTATGAGAGGCCCATCCAAAAGACCTGAAGGTAAGAGCTCATCTCCTGCCAGGGTCTGCTCCCCTTCCCTTCCCCAGGCAGGAGGCCATGTAGTTTCCTGGCTCCTGCCTGTCTCAGCCTGTCCATACCCTCTCCCACCACCAGTCCTCTCATTATATGAGGTGAGGAGACCCCGCAGTAGTTCTGCTTCTCCTCATGTAACCAGATACAGGTAGCCGGTTTTCCGAATTTGCGCAATTAAAAACTGACAAAAATGCATGCATTTTTTACAATCTGAAAACGGACTAACTAAAAACGCCATGTGTGACATCACCCATGGTCTGGAAGCTGCTGTAATTAACCCATCATGTGCTGTATCTGTAGAAGACGTCACTACAGCTCTCCCCAGTCAGGGAGCTGCTGTAATTAACCCCTCACTTGCTGATTTTTGCCCACTGACAACACCTAGTTTGGATAAGGGTGACGATGTGGTGCGAGGCAGCTATATGTGACAGTACTTTTTGGAGGTACCCGGAATAGCAGAGACAACGGTGGATGCCTGCTATGGAACAATTTAATTTGGATAGTGCCTGTATGGCAGTTCCAAAAAAGTTTTCAACCAGAGGAGCAGGTAGGTGGCCCTCCAGAAAATGAAATAGATTGAGTGCCTGTATGTGCAGTCAAAAAAGTTTTCAACCAGAGGAGCAGGTAGGTGGCCCTCCAGAAAAATGAAATAGATTGAGTGCCTGTATGTGGCAGTCCAACAAGTTTTCAAAAGAGGAGCAGGTAGGTGGCCCTCCAGAAAAATGAAATAGATTGCGTGCCTGTATGTGGCAGTCCAAAAGTTTCAAACCAGAGGAGCAGTAGGTGGCCCTCCAGAAAAAATGAAATAGATTGAGTGCCTGTATGTGGCAGTCCAAAAAAAGTTTTCACCGAGGAGCAGGTAGGTGGCCCTCCAGAAAAAATGAATAGATTGAGTGCCTGTATGTGGCAGCAAAAAAAGTTTTCAACCAGAGGACAGGTAGGGTGGCCCTCCAGAAAATTGAATAGATGGTGCCTGTTGTGGCACTCCCAAAATTGTTTTTAAAACAGAGGACAGGGTAGGTGGCCCTCCAGAAAAATTAAATGCATAAGTACTATAGCTAGACAGAGGGCCCTGTCAAAAATAGCCAGTTTCCTCGTGCTTTAGTGTACAAACGAGAGGAGAAGGAGGAAAATGAGGAGGAGGAGGAGTGGATAATTATTCAGGTTGAGCTCCTTCACCTGGTGGAGTTGGAAATTATGAGAAATCCAGGCTTTTTATCTTAATAGCGTCAGCGGTCAGCGCTGTCAGTCGACAGGCGTGTACCTTATCGGTGATGATGCCACCAGCGCACTGAAAACCCACTCGTACAACACGCTAGCGCAGGGCAGGCAGAACCGCAACCGTTTTACAGCGCCAGTTCGTGCCCATGTCCAGCTTTGAAACCCAGTAGTTGTGGGAGCATTGTTGATCATTTAGGACGATGGTATGGTCAGCTAACGTACTCCCTCACCATCTTTCTGTAAGATCAGCCCTACTCGCCGAGGACTGGGGACAGGTGACAGTGTCTTGGTGGGTGAAATAAAGCTGGCAAAAGCCTTGTAAAAGCGTACCCTTGCCGTGTGGACAAGCTGCCTGCTCGCCTACTTCCCTCGCTATACTTTCCCGCAGAACTACGCACTCTGCCGCTAGCGCTGTCAGAAGGGAATAGTGTTCAGCTTGTGCACCAGGGCCTGCTGGTATTCATGCATTCTCACACTCCTTTCCTCTCCAGGGTGAGAGTGGAAAGATTTTGGCTTGTACCGTGGTCAGGAGAGTGAATACGCGTAATCGGTGCTGGAATAAATTCTTTGAACGCGAGGGTCACGGGATAGGTGATAGGTGCGCCAGAGTACAACGCGTAGAATTCACTCCCTCACTGGCCTGACTGTCCATTTCCTCCTCCTCCAACTCCTCCAACTCTCTTCTTTTGCCAATACACGCTGAACAGTGAGAGGACTAAACAATGGTCCCCTCTTGTGTCTCGCCAACATTCTCCTCCTCTTCCTGACTAATCACATCCTCCACCTCCACCTCCTCCGATATGCGCTGAGAAACAGAACCTAAGGGTGCTTTGGCTATCAACAGGGAATCTTCTTCCCCCCGTCTCTTGTGACGAGCGCAAAGCTTCCGACTTCATGCTGATCAGAGAGAGTTTTTCAACAGGCCAAGCACAGGATGGTGAGGCTGATGATGGCGGCATCGCCACTGACCATCTGTGTTGACCTCCTCGAATACTCAGCACCTGACAGATATCAGACATCCACGTCCCACTCCTCATTGTAGACTTAGGAAGCTGACTGACCTGACTACCAGTTTCTTGGTGGAAGTTGACATCTGGCAGTCTACAATCGCTCTGCTCGGATAACATGGTTAATGTTGAATTCCACCTCGTGGGCACGTCGCACAACAGTCGGTGAGCGGGCAGTGGAGCGGCGCTGCGCTACCCTGAGAGTGGACAGCATCTGTGCTGGACTTCCTGAAATGCGCCAGATGCGGCGCACCTTCGTGAGTAAAATCAACAGATTGGGTTGTCTTGAGGAAACGCTGAACTATCAGATTTAACACCATGGGCCAGGCATGGCACATGTGTCAGTCTGCCGATTTGCAGAGCCGCCACCAGGTTGGGTACGGCCTTTCACACACAACCATGCCCTGGCTTCAGGTTCAGCGGTGCCAGCCACAGATCATCGCGCCCGTGAGCCTTAATAGTTCTTGGGCGGTGTGTCCTTTTATCGCCTAGGCTCAGCAGTTTGAGCCACACGCCTGCTGTCGCTTAGCGACGGACGGCTGCTGGCCTAGAGCTAGCGACTGATGGCGCCATGCCCATGATGGTATTCGGAGGAGGAGGTGGAGGAGGGGTGGGAGTAGGAGGGGCATAGTAGGCCTGAAGAACCTGGACCGAGGAAGGCCCCGCCAAGTCCTCGGCGTCGGCAGTATATGACCACCGCAGCAGGGTCAGACTCGGTCCCAGCCTCTACCAAGTTAACCCAATGTGCCGTCAGCGATATATAGTGGCCCTGCCCGGCAGCACTCGTCCACGTGCCGTGGCGGTGGACCTTGTCAGAACGGCGTGGTCAGGGCAGGGATGATGTTGTCTTGTACACGTGCTGGTGCAGGGCTGGGTGGGACGGCACATCGGAAAAGTAAAGTGGGGCGTGGGGACCGAATACCGAGCGGCGGCCGCCGCCATGAGGTTGCAAAAGGCCTCAGTCTCTACTAGCCTATAGGGCCGCCTCAGGCTAAGCAATCTGAGGATGTGGACATTA
The DNA here is from genome assembly GCA_019512145.1 of Engystomops pustulosus. Lineage (NCBI taxonomy): Eukaryota > Metazoa > Chordata > Amphibia > Anura > Leptodactylidae > Engystomops > Engystomops pustulosus. The sequence goes on along the minus strand of CM033642.1, from coordinate 195,974,476 downwards.
AGGGCTTGGCTGTGCGGGTGGGTTTGCACTATATTTCCGTTTCCGCTTCCAGCGTCTGGGTATAGAGAGCTGAACGTGGTGGATGCTGTGGAGATCGTGGAGGAGACGATGGGGTTTTCGTGCCAGGTCCTGGCAGGGGGCTGACTATCAGCCTGACACAGGGAAGGAGCAGTGGTGTGCACGGCGGAGGTGACGGGGCTTGGTGCCACTGAGTGGGGTGTTTAGCATTCATATGCCTGCCATACTGTGGTGTAGTTAAGCTAGTAGTGGTGGAACCCCTGCTGATCCTGGTTTGCAAAGGTTTGCACCACCCAGTCCGTCGGTTATCCGGTGTGTTCTTAAAGAACCTCCAGACTTCTGAAAATCTAGCCCTCGCCGCGGGAGCCCTCGCCACGGGAGCTTCACTACGTGACACATTTGGCGCTGAGTTCGCACCTGCTCTGGCCCTGCCTCTCCGTCTGGCCCCACCACTGCCTCTTCCAACCTGTTCTGGTCGAGGACTCTCCTCCGTCTCAGAAAGCACTGTGTTCACCGGCCTCTCAACCCAGCTTGGGTCTGTCACTCATCATCCTCCATCTCTCAGTCTGCTCCCCCCTCGGACTTCCTGCCCCTGACAACAACTTCACCACTGTCACCACTGACAACCGGTCTCCTCATCGTCGGACACCTCTTTACACACTTCTTCCACTACGTCAAGAAGGTCATATCACCCACAGACTGCGACTGGTGGAAAACCTGGGCACATCGAAAAATTGCTCCAGCGCAAACCGGACAAGTGGTTTGTGACTGTGGGAAGGGTCCAGAAAACAGTTCCTCAAGAGTATGCGGGTCAAATGCCAAATTTTCCTGGGAGGGGCAGACTGGGGGGGAGGGGCTGTAGGTGAGGAGTTGGAGGAGTCCGATTTCGGTGACATGGGTGGATGCGGGAAGACTGATGGTGGCAAATTGCTCGAAGCATTGTCGGAATCCACGACATCACTGTTCGCACTGTTTCTGGCCTCAACAGTGCCTACCACGAGTCCCAGTAACTTCAGACAATACCTAGGGAGTGTAGCTCTGCGGCGGTCCCCTGCTCCCTCATCAGCAGGTGTGTCTCACCCCGCCCAGGACCACGGCCTCTGACCCCCGCAGTAGTTTGGACGCCCACGTCCCCGCCCTCGTCCTTACCCTAGCCCTCGGGTTAAACATTATGAAAATGAAAGTTATAACTTTAATTTTTTTTTTACTTTTTTTGTTTTTTTTTTGTGTTTTTTAGTTTTTAAAACCAAACGATGCTATCCTATTTGCTTATGGCTATTTTAGCCAAGTATGAAAGCACACTGCTATGCCAGATGATGATGACGCTGAGTTATTAAAAAAAAAACGTAAAATAAAACGGAAATGGCAGACTGTGCCTAATCAAACCCCCAATAAATTTCCCACTTCGGTCTTTGCGATGGATATGGTGCGTCACAAAGCGCTAAACACAGCGCGCAAGTCTCACTACAAATTCCTCACAATTTGGTAGTAGAGCACTGTAGCAAGGACAGCCACCAGCGATAACCAGAAATAAAATATATATAACGTATTTGTAGGCGTAAGTAAGCCGTTGGGTTCTCCTATGGCTATTTTCTAGCCAAGTAGAAAGCACCACTGCTATGCCAGATGAGATGACGCTGAGTTATTATTAAAAAATGAATGTAAATAAAAAGGAATGGTTGAGACTGTGCTAATTGAAATCCAACCCCTATAAATTTTCCCACTTCGGTCTTTGCGATGGATATGTGCGTCACTAAGCGCTAAACACAACGGCGCAGTCTCACTACAAAATTCCTCACAATTTGGTAGTAGATGCACGCAGCAAGGACAGCCACCAGCAGATCAACCAGAAATAAAATATATATAACGCTATTGTAGCGTAGTAAGCCGTTTGGATTCTCCTAGGGCTATTTTCTAGCCAATATGAAAGCACACTGCTATGCCAGATGAGATGACGCTGAGATGAAAAATAAACGTAAAATAAAAAGGAAATGGCACAGACTGTGCCTAATTGAAATCCCAACCCTAATAAATTTTCCCACTTCGGTCTTTGCGATGGATATGTGCGTCACTAAGCGCTAAACACAACGTTCGCAAGTCTCACTCACTACAAATTCCTCACAATTGGTAGTAGATGCACTGCAGCAAGGACAGCCACCAGCAGATCAACCAGGAATAAATAGATATAAACGCCTATGTAGGCGTAAGTAAGCTGTTTGGATCTCCCTATGGCTATTTTCTAGCCAAGTATGAAAGCACACTGCTATGCCAGATGAGATGACGCTGAGTTATTAAAAAATAAACGTTAAAATAAAAGAAAACTGGCAGACTGTGCCTAATTGAAATCAAACCCCTAAGCAATTTTCCCCACTTTGGTGTTGAGGTGGATATGTGTGTCACTAAAGCGCGAAACACAATGGTAGCAGTCCCCTGAATTCCTCACAATTTGGTATAGAGCTGCAAATAAAAAAAAAAAAAAGTATAACGTTATTGTAGCCCTAAGAAGGGCTGTTGGGTTCTTGTAGAATCACTCCTGCCTAACACTATTCTAATAGAACAGCCTAACGCTTTCCCTGACCAGCAGCAGCTCTCTCCCTAGCGGCATCCAGACAGTGTCGGATGCCGCTAGGGAAGAGAGCTGGTGTGGAGGGAAAGCGTTAGGCTGTTCAATTAGAATAGTGTTAGGCGGAGTGATTCAACAAGAAAACCCAACAGCCCTTCTTAGGGCTACAATAACGTTATACTTTTTTTTTATTTTATTGCAGTAGTACAATTGTGAGGAATTTGCAGGGGACTTGCTCCATTGTGTTTCGCGCTTAGTGACACACATATCCACCTCAAACACAAAGTGGGAAAATTGATTAGTGGTTGATTTCAATTAGGCACAGTCTGCCAGTTTCTTTTTATTTTAACGTTTATTTTTTAATAACTCAGCGTCATCTCATCTGGCATAGCAGTGTGCTTTCATACTTGGCTAGAAAATAGCCATAGGGAATCCAAACAGCTACTTACGCCTACAATAGCGTTATATTATTTTATTCCTGGTTGATCTGTGGTGGCTGTCCTTGCTGCAGTGCATCTCCTACAATTGTGAGGAATTTGTAGGTGGACTTGCGACGTTGTGTTTAGCGCTTAGTGACGCACATATCCATCGCAAAGACCGAAGTGGGAAAATTTATTGGGGTTTGGATTTCAATTAGGCACAGTCTTGCCATTTCCTTTTTATTTTACGTTTATTTTTTCAACTCAGCGGCATCTCATCTGGCATAGCAGTGTGCTTTCATATTGGCTAGAAAAATAGCCATAGGAGAATCCAAACGGCTTACTTACGACTACAATAGCGTTATATATTTTATTTCTGGTTGATTTGCTGGTGGCTGTCCTTGCTGACCGTGCATCTACTACCAAATTGTGAGGAATTTGTAGTGAGACTTGCGACCGTTGTTGTTAGCGCTTAGTGACGCACATATCCATCGCAAAGACCGAAGTGGGAAAATTTTAGGGGTTGGATTTCAATTAGCACAGTCTACCCATTTCCTTTTTTTTACATTCATTTTTTAATAACTCAGCGTCATCTCATCTGGCATAGCAGTGTGTGCTTTCCTACTTGGCTGAAAATAGCCATAGGAGAATCCAACGGCTTACTTACGCACAATGCGTATATATATTTTATTTCTGGTTGATCTGCTGGTGGCTGTCCTTGCTACAGTGCATCTACTACCAAATTGTGAGGAATTTGTAGTGAGACTTGCGACGCTGTGTTTAGCGCTTTGTGACGCACATATCCATCGCAAAGACCGTGAAGTGGGAAATTTATTGGGGGTTTGATTGGCACAGTCTGCCATTTCCTTTTTTTTACGTTTATTTTTTTAATAACTCAGCGTCTCATCATCATCTGGCATAGCAGTGTGCTTTCATACTGGCTAGAAAATAGCCATAGCAATAGATAGATCGTTTGGTTTAAAACTAAAAAACACAAAAAAACACAAAAAAAAGTAAAAAAAAAATTAAAGTTATAACTTTCATTTTCATAATGTTTAAACCGAGGGCTAGGGGTAGAGGACGAGGGCGGGGACGTGGGGTCCAACTATGCTGGGGGTCAGAGGGCCGTGTCCTGGGCGGGGTGAGACACACCGCTGATGAGGGAGCAGGGAACGCCCGCAGAGCTACACTCCCTAGGTTATGTCTGAAGTTACTGGGACTCGTGGTAGAGCACTGTTGAGGCCAGAGAAACAGTGCGAAACAGGTGATGTCGTTGGATTGCCGACAATGCTTCGAGCAATTTGTCCACCATCAGTCTTCACGCAGTCCACCCATGTCACCGAAATCGGCACTCCTCCACTCCTGCACCTACAGCCTCCTCCCCCCCAGTCTGCCCCTCCCCAGGAAAATTTGGCATTTGAACCGCATAATCTCTGAGGAACTGTTTTCTGGACCCTTCCCACAGTACAAAAACCCTTGTCCGGTTGCTGCCTGAGCAATTTTTCGATTGCCCAGGTTTTCACCAGTCGCAGTCTGTGGGTGATGATGACCTTCTTGACGTAGTGGAAGAAAAGAAGTGGTAAAGAGGTGTCCGACGATGAGGAGAACGGTTGTCAGTGGTGACAGTGGTGAAGTTGTGTCAGGGGCAGGAAGTCCGAGGGGGGAGCAGACTGAGAGATGGAGGATGATGAGGGTGACAGACCCAAGCTGGGTTGAGAGCGGGTGAACACAGTGCTTCTGAGACGGAGGAGAGTCCTCGACCAGAACAGGTTGGAAGAGGCAGTGGTGGGGCCAGACGGAGAGGCAGGGGCAGAGCAGGGGCAATCGCGCGCCAAATGTGTCACGTAGTGAAGCTCCCGTGGGAGGGTCCCGCGGGAGGGCTAGATTTTCAGAAGTCTGGAGGTTCTTTAAGAAACACCGGATGACCGACGGAGTGTGGTGTGCAAACCTTTGCAAACCAGGTCAGCAGGGGTTCCACCACTACTAGCTTAACTACCACCGTATGGCAGGCATATGAATGCTAAAAACCCCACTCAGTGGCACAAGCGTCACCTCCGCCGTGCACACCCATGTCCTTCCCTGTGTCAGGCTGATAGTCAGCCCCCTGCCGGACCTGGCACGAAAACCCCATTCGCCTCCACGATCCCACAGCATCCACCAGTTCAGCTCTACTACCAGACGCTGGAGAGCGGAAACGGAAATATAGGGCAAACCCACCCGCCACGCCAAGCCCTTAATGTCCCAATCCCAGATTGCTTAGCCTGAGATGCGCCCTATAGGCTAGTAGAGCTGAGGCCTTTTGCAACCTAATGGCGGCGGCCGCCGCTCGGTATTAGGTCCCCAGCCGCCACTACTTTTCCGATGTGCCGTCCCAGCCCCATGCACCAGCACGTGTGTCAACAAACATATCCGTGCCCTGACCACGCCGTTCTGACAAGGTCCACCGCACGACACGTGGACGAGTGCTGCCGGGCAGGGCCACTATATATCGTGACGGCACATTGGGTTAACTTGGTAGAGGCTGGGACCGAGTCTGACCCTTGCGGTGGTCATATAATGCCGACGCCGAGGATTGCGGGGCCTCCTCGGTCCAGGTCTTCAGGCCTACTAGCCCCTCCTACTCCCACCTCCTCCCACCTCCTCTCCGAATACCATCATGGGCATGGCGCCATCAGTCGCTAGCTTAGGCACAGCAGCCGTTCCGTCGCTAAGCGACAGCAGGCGGTGCTCAAACTGCTGAGCAGGCGATAAAAGGCACACCGCCCAGAACTATTAAGGGCATCCAGGCGCAGATGATTTGTGGCTGGCACCGCTGAACCTGAAGCCGGAATGGGGTGGGGTGGCAACGAAGGTAGCTAACCTGGTGGCGGCTCTGCAAATCGGCAGACTGACACATGTGCCATGCCTGGCCCATGTGTTAAATCTGATTAGTTCAGCGTTTCCTCAAGACATACCCAATTGTTGATTTACTCACGAAGGTGCGCCGCATCTGGCGCATTCAGGAAAGTCCAGCACAGATGCTGTCCACTCTCAGGGACAGCGCCACGAGCTCAACTGCCCGACTGCACCGACATGTTGTGCGACGTGCCCACGAGGTGGAATTCAAAATTAACATAGTTATCCGAGCAGAGCGATTGTAGACTGCCAGATGTCAACTTCCACCAGAAAACTGGTAGTCAGGGTCAGTCAGCCTCCTAAGTCTAAAATGAGGAGTGGACAGTGGATGTCTGATATCTGTCAGGTGCTGAGTTATTCGAGGAGGTCACAAGATGGTCAGTGGCGATGCCGCCATCATCAGCCTCACCATCCTGTGCTTGGGCTTGTGAAAAACTTCTCTGATCAGCATGAAGCGGAAGCTTTGCGCTCGTCACAAGAGACGGGGGGAAGAAGATTCTGTTGATAGCAAAGCACCCTTAGGTCTGTTCTCAGCGCATATCGGAGGAGGTGGAGGTGGAGGAGGATTAGCAGGAAGAGGAGGAGAATGTTGGCGAGACACAAGAGGGGCACATTGTTGAGTCCTTCCACTGTTCAGCGTGTATATGGCAAGAGAAGAGGAGTTGGAGGAGTTGGAGGAGGAGGAAATGGACAGTCAGGCCAGTGAGGGGAGTGAATTCTACGCGGTTGTACTTGGGCACCTATCACCTATCCCCGTGACCTCGCGTTCAAAGAATTATTCCAGACCGATTACGCGTATTCACTCTCCTGACCACGGTACAGCCAAAATCTTTCCACTCTCACCCTGGAGAGGAGGAAAGGTGTGTGAGAATGCATGAATACAGCACAGGCCCTGGTGCACAAGAACTGAACACTATCTCCTTCTGACAGCGCTAGCGGGAGAGGGCGTAGTTCTGCGGAGGGAAAGTTAGCGAGGGAGAGTAGGCGAGAGGAGCTTGTCCAGCAATGGCAAGGGTCGCTTTTAACAGGCTTTTGCCAGCTTTATGTCACCCACCAAGACACTGTCACCTGTCCCAGTCGCGGAGAGTAGGGTGATCTTACCGAAAGATGGTGAGGGAGTACGTTTAGCTGACCATACACTCGTCCTAAATGATCAAACAGATCCCACAACTAATGGGTTTCAAAGCTGGAAATGGGCACGAACTGGGTGTAAGAATTGCGGGTTTGTGCTTGGTAGCGTGTTGTAAGAGTGGGGTATGAGTGAGTGGTGGATCATACCGATAAGGTACACGCCTGTCGACTGCAGCGCTGACCGGCTGACGCTTATTAAGATGAATAAAGCCTGGATTTCTCATAATTTCCAATCTCCACAGGTGAAGGAGTCAACTGAATAATATTATCCACTCCTCTCCTCCATTTTCTCATTCTCATCTCGTTGTACCCTAAAGCAGAGCGAGGAAACTGGCTATTTTTGACAGGGCCACTGGCTTCTAGCTAAGTAATTTATGCATTTAATTTTTCTGGAGGGCCAACTACCCTGTCCTTGTTCAAAAAATGGGAGCTCTGTTTCTCTATTTCCAGTGGAACATACAGGCCACAATCTATTCAATTTTCTGGAGGGCCACCCTACCTGTCCTCTGGTTGAAAACTTTTTTTGGACTGCCACATACAGGCACTCAATTATTCATTTTTTGGAGGAGCCACTACCTGTCTCTGGTTGAAAACTTTTTTTGGACTGCCACATACAGGCACTCAATCTATTTCATTTTTTCTGGAGGGCCCCCTACTGCTCCTCTGGTTTGAAAAAATTTTTGGACTGCCACATACAGGCACGCAATCTATTTATTTTTCTGGAGGGCCACCATAGCTCCTCTTTTGTGAAAACCTTGTTGGACTGCCACATACAGGCACCAATCTATTTCATTTTTCTGGAGGGCCACCTACCTGCTCCTCTGTTTGAAAACTTTTTTGACTGCACATACAGGCAATCAATCTATTTCATTTTCTGGAGGGCCACCTACCTGCTCCTCTGGTTGAAAAATTTTTTGGAACTGCCATACAGGCACTATCCAAATTAAATTGTATCCATAGCAGCTCCACCGTTGTCTCCTATTGTACCTCCAAAAAGTCGTCACATATAGCTGCCTCCACACATGTCCCCTTATCCAACAGGTGTCGTCAAGGCAGAAAGATAATGGAGAAGTGGGGTCGGTTTCATGGATTCACATAATCAAAGTTGTATTTAACTTTGTCGCCACACCTGCTGTGTTAGCCAACAAAATATACTGGCCAAAAATTTACCAAGGACGGAAGTAGGCAGGAGTCTGCCATAGGGGACAGGCCAGAATGATCCGAGCAGCGCAGGCAGGGGCTAGTCTATTCCAGGGTCTGCTGATCTGGCCAGCCAACCACTGCTATCGACGTGTAAGGGTACCACGTCATGCTGGGTGGAGTGCAGAGTCTCCTGGCTTGTGATTGGCTCTGTTTCTGGCCGCCAAAAAGCAAAACGGCGGGAGCTGCCATTTTCTCGAGCGGGCGAAGTATTCGTCCGAGCAACGAGCAGTTTCGAGTATGCTAATGCTCGAACGAGCATCAAGCTCGGACAAGTATGTTCGCTCATCTCTAGCGAGCACCCAAACTAAGCTTCTTAAAGTGGTGCAGCTGTGAACTTGACTAATGTATTGTATTTTTATGAATATTTATTAATTTTTTTTTTGTGTGTGTGTGTTTTTATTTTATATGTTCCCATGAAGTCATAAAAGACCCCTGGAGAATATTTTCACTTATTTTCACTTCTTTTACAAGTTTCCCTCTGTAACTGAGGCAGGGGGAAATCAGGCAGGTGTGTGGCAATCAGGCGGGTGTGTGGCATCAGGTGCGTGGGGTACAAAGATCCTCCAAAATCGATGCCCTGGACTTTGAGAAAAAATCACTCCATCAGCTACTGAGTACAAGCAGCTAGACTCTAGAGACAGCACATGCAATGTGAAATGACGGGATTGCAAATGGACGTCTGTTTTTATAGGGCTGTGACATCATATAAGCCTGCCGGTCACTAATTGGCTTACATGTCTGCACATTTGATCGAGCGTGTTCCTTTCTTCTTCCCAGAGTTCTCTGCCTCATGTAACACGTTGGGGCTCATTTACTAAGGGTCCACGGAGCACATTTTTTGGGGGGTTCCCGAAAATTTCCTTTTTGTGCCACATTTAACAGGGGATTTTGCCGCACCCGATCAGATTTTGGCGTATCGGCGCCGGCTTGCACGCGACACAAATTGATGTGTGGGCCATCGGACAACCCGACGGATTCGGACTACGCGCGGGATTTAACATTTGAATTGTGTCGCAAGACACGCACTTACAAGCACTGGGAAGAAGAAGGTGAACTCCGGCGGACCACGGCGGGGATGCGACGGATGCAAGACCTAAAGCATACAGCAAAAATAACAAAGCAGTAACTTCTGAACAACTCTGTGGACATTTTTAACTGGCCCAGCTAGAGCCCTTACCTAAACCCAATTGAGAGTCTCTTTAGAGACTTGACACTGGCTTCTGCCAACATTCACCATTCACCCTAAGGAAACTGGAGAGAACTTGCTGCACTAGCTCAAAAGGCGCTTCTACTCTATACTGAGAAAAGGGGCTGAATACTTAAATGCAAAAATATCTACATTTTCTGTATAACAGCTTGAGGAATGTTTATTAGTAAATTCATTAAAGGGGTATTCCCACAGGGTAACAAAATAACACATTGGGGCACATTTACTTACCTGTCCAATGAAGTTCACAATAAATGCATTTTACGATGGGAATGCACTATGCTGCGATTCATTAAGATCATGCTCCCGATATCCGAATGTGTCGCTTCCCCTCTCAGGTACAATGGAGTTCACTTTCTTCCTGGTGCATTTAAGTGCATTGTCTTGCAACACAATTTGAAAGTTAAATCCCACGCTCAATCCGAATCAGTCGGAAGGCATGCCTCAGTACGACAGCATATGGGAATTTTCCTCCTCATTCATTACAATATGCAAATTGCACATTATAATGAACTATTTCCATATACACTTCCCATATAAGAGACGAAGTAGAGATTCCACTGCTGAGAGAAGGGCTTTATGTTTCACCACTGCTTTTAGTGAGTTCCCCACTGTGTTCCCACACTCCTCCTCTCCCCATCCCTTAAGATGGTGGATCTGAGAGAGTAAAAAAAATTAACCCACCTATTGGGGCAGGCAAATCATCGGACTCCTCAGCTCTCTGGATGGTTTCATATTTAACTTGAGCTATACCCTTCTTCACAATTAATTCCCTGAAGAGGGTTTGAAAACTTATAAAACTATCTAAGCGGGATCCAAATCAGGGTATTGTGGACTATATAAATAAGTTGGGACATAATCAGGATTATTTTTGCTAAACTGGACCTACCAATAGCAGACAGAGGTAGTTTGCCCCAAATCCCAACCTTGCTATTTTTTCATTTGAGACCTGTAATTGAGAAATCACCTCTGACTATCTGTGTCAGTAGTTCTACTGCGAGGGCTAATAGCAAGGGTGACAGTAGGCACCTCTGCCCACGTCGGCACCATCTTAGGTCCGCAGAGCCTCAGTTTCACACTCTTGCTCAGTGCCTGCAGCCAACTGTTTAGTAGGTAAGCGAAGCAATATAGAGGGGATGTACAGGCAAATTGCTCCAGGCATGCCACCACATCTAAGACTTTTAGGACTTTGGACTGCTTAGCAGGGCCATGTGTCATAGCCACCTCCGTCTTGCTACCCACTTTGTCATTCCCCTTATCTGCGTTAGTTACCATAGCATGATACCAGAGATGGATAAGAACATTTTCTGAGTCTTTTTTGGAGGTACTGGATCACTGTTCCAAGGGTAGAGACAGGATTTTGCTCAGATATAGAGCAGGAGCTCAGGCAGCACATGTCCGTTCGCATACTCAGCTTGGCCACACCCATTGGGTCCAACCTTTCTTAGTTATGTCCCTACTCATGATCTTTATGTTTAGCTTTTCTAGTTTAACAAGAGAAAGTGGAATAGTTGCACAGTCAGTGAAACAAACTGAGTCCAGATAGACATCTCTTTAGGGACTAGCAAGCTGTGAAACTTTTTGCTCAGGCACTTTTCTGTGAGAGATGTTGTCTACAATTCTCCACAAGTACAGGGATTTGTTTGGGAGTGGACTGCAAGTTTAGAGTTTCCTGATGCATCACACCTTACTGGCCAGGACTATAGCACAGTGCCAGCACCCAAAAAGCATACTGCGGAAAGCAGAGAGAGATGACAATTGCAACAAATGCATCCTAAACATATAGTACCAGTCTACTATACTGTATATACATAATCAGGTGAATTAGATTAGATATTCATAGTATCATAGAATAAACGGCTGGAAAAAGTCCATCAAGTCCAACCAGTGATTTGTTTAAGGGCAAAACTATGTTCTTACCATGAGAATTCCTCTCTTGATACTACCCATAATTTTATTTGCTTTAGCAACAGCTGCTTGGCTGTGGTCACTAAAATGAAGTTTACCATCCACCAAAATCCCCAAGTCTTTTTCAGCAGTAGTTTTACCAACTAATTGACTGTTTAGAATATAATTGTACTATGGTTCCCATGGTTTAAGTGTATAACTTTACATTTTCGCAGAATGGACAAATTAAATTAATATACTGTACTCTGAATACATCTGAATGGAAAAAAAAGCCTGTGTGTGGATTTTGACCATCATTAGTCAAGCACATAAAAGAATAGAACAGGATGACAGATGTGATGCTAGAAAGGGAGCTATTGTGGCTTTTGACATTTCTACTGATGTATCATTACCTTGTCTGTGGTTAATTTTCTATGTGCCTCATTAAGTAGTTTAGCTATGCATGTTTGGCTGCACTCTTTGTTGTCTTCACTTCACATTTTTAATTACTGTTCAACTTTTGTGCTCAATATTGTAAGGTTGTCTTTCTTTAACATTTCAGGAACATTCTTCTTTGTATTTGGTTCATAGAATAGAATGTTCAAGATCGGCTACAATTTTTAACAAATAGTTATGCTTTATTGTTAGACCATCATTGTGAGAATAATAATAGGTGCTTGTACACAACATACTAACTGGCTCTGTTTCATAAAACTGATATTCACTCAGGTTGTGTTTTTTTTTTAGAAAAACAAATGTTAGAGGAAAAGAAAAAATATTGGTTTATGTGTTGACAATGCCCAATTGGTTAACCTGCAACATTACACAATGACAGTTTCGTCAGATCTATATCATGAACCTATAGAAGTACATATTCTGATTTACGCCTTCATATGACATTGTATTTTCTGCTAGAAACTGTGCTTCATGAAGCTAAATATTGCAAAATCATCTTACATTAAAAAATACTATAGACATACATCTTGTGATATAAATATTTGAACAAAATCCGCCAAGCATAGAAGTAATGGTACTTTCACACCAACACTTGCTATGCCCGAGTCAGTACCAAAGGCGTAGCACACTGCTCTCCCCTCTCCAGAGCCAGACAAGGTGCCCAGCCGTAAACACAGGAAAAGATAGAGCATACTCTATCTTTTTCTCATGGGCAGTACGGTACGTAAAAACATTAACAAAATTACAAATTTGACATCTATGTGATCTTACAGAACCCAATACTAAGGTAGAAGCATAACATGGACAGTACGGTGAAATATGTTAATAAGAAATCCATAAGAAGATTGATTTGGATTTTTTTTGTTTCCCATTACAAAGCATATAAAAGAATTATTAAAAACTGACATTAGGAAGCACTATTTGTCCTGCAGATAACAAGCCCTAATACAACTCTATAAATGAAGCTTAAGGATATGTGCCCTCTCTCTATCTTTACATACTAACGCCAATGTCATTTCATTGCCCCTATTGCCTCATATTGAATATTGCAAGGTCTGGGGAAATTTAGCAGACTGTGTATTTAACACTATGGCATAAAGCAGTAGGCTAAGTTAGGGATTCCTCTTTTGCCATTTTTTTGTGTGAGGATTTTAGTGCTGAGATCTGCAAACTGTTGAGTTGTGCAGTATAAGTACGTTTGATACAAGAACCCAGGGAGATGATTTAGCCACTGCCAAGTGAGGGATGAAAAGTGTTCCACTTGCTTTTCATCAAAATATGATCGTAGACATCTCCTTGGGTTTAGCAATGATGGTTTTATTAAGCCTCTAACATCAGCCTCCTTTGCAAAAAATTCTAAGCTGTAAATGGAGGTATGATCTGAAATTTAGAGATAAATAAGTAGTCAAGCCTGTGGTATGTGGGGTGGGCATTTGTGAATTATGTGAACTATTCGTATTCAGTATTCCTCACTAGTGAACAAGGCCAAGGGATTCACATGCTCACAAAACCTTGACCACTTTCCTACGTGAGGTGCTGTGGGAATCGGTGCAGTTAACGTAGGTTATGAAAAGTCACTAACGTATTTCTGATTTTTCCTTTAATAAGTCGATAGTGACATTTAGGATCTATGAATTCAGTATGTTATGTAAATGGCGTGTGATTGTTATCATGACGCTAACCCCTCTGGTCCCTTTTCTATAAGTGCTGTGGAGCCACCATTTAAAATCCCTGGTGTGGTAGTTTCCCAGTATTGAAATGTGTTTCTGTAGCTTAATAGAATTAGTTTTCTGCCTCATAAGAATATGCAACAATAGGCTACAATTTTTTGGATTACCAACACATCTAACATTGTGCAAACATACCACAATCTAAGCCATAACAGAATAGGGAAGGTAATATACTGGTAAGTAATCTTGATATTAAGGATCTCAAGTATATGTATTTCATATTGTAGCTAGTACATGTGAGTGGAGATTTATTTCAAGGAAGATGTGTAGAGGAAAAAAAGTTTTACTTTTGGGAGCTAGAATAAAGACCCAAAACAGAAAAAAAATTGTGTGAACCAAATAAATAGTGCAAGTAAATGTACAGTTAGGTATATAGTGGACAGTTCCAATGCTAGCGTCAACAGAGGAGGAACACGAAGGGAACTAATCAAGAGATTCTTTGACCTTCATGATATGTTGGAGCATGTGTGGCTTCTTCTTTTTCTAGTACTAAAAGTCTTGTAAAAGGAATGCTCTATGAAACCTGCGGAAACCTGGTCCTCACCTCCTGCATCCGAGAAGCCACTAGCAATTTCTGCCTCTGTGTCTGGTTTCAGTGCTATCTTGGAAGCACGAGCAAGCAAAGTGGTAAGCTTTTTTTTCTTAGAAATTTCTCCCATTTTTCCAGTCTTCAAAGTACCAGACAAGTCTCACATAATAATAGTATCAACAAAGGTAAAAGATACAAGTGCAAATATGCTTTTCTCTTCTTGTCTCATAGAATTTTCTAATATTACTACATGTAATTCATATGTCGGCTAAAGGCAACACTTAATGCATAAGCCTCCTGTCAAGTCGGCATACTGCATGAAGTTTTCCATAACTTTGCAGAAGAGCAATCTATATTCTGTACACATCCACTGTTAGCACTTTGTAAAATATGTGTGTAGCCTAGGCAAAAGAGGCTGCCAAGAAAAGAATACGGCTAAACCAATAGGGACCATATTGGCTGGAAACATTCCTCAATTATATGTCCTTAGGAAGCAATAACTTATCAACTAGAACATGCCTACAGCCCGTTGTACAATTCCCCCCAAGTGTAAATGGCCAAATTGTTATTGGGTAAAAATAAGAAATTTTAGTGGCATTATGTGCAAAAATACACTTTGCGTAAGGGTTCTGAGCTTGGGAAGTCTGTTCTATTTTATGAAATAGGTATTTAACCTATTTTCTCTATATGTTAATTGAAATAAATCAAGGATAACACTTAAGTTCAATGCATTGTAATTAATATTAACTGTTTACTCTATGATGGAAACATTATGTAAAAAAATAGAAGCACAGAAACCTGATACAGCCCTGGGACAGGTGCGAGGCCAACCAGAAGTTGTTGGATGCTACCAACAACAAAGTGAATGTTACTGCTTTATCTAGACATTCAGAGGGGTTTAAAAAAAAGTTGTCACAGACAAGGCATTGAAAAAGTAGAGAGGCCACTAAGAGGGGTTAATCACATTAAAAATTACACCGTGGAGAATGCAATTAGATCTTCCTACTGCAAACTCACCAACTGCAAGGAATCTAAGGCGAGATCTTATTCATTGTTAGGAATTCTAGACAGAAAGTTTAGTCTAGAAGAAAAAGTTTAAAAAATTTGTTTGTATTTCCTCTTTATGCCAATCTATTAAAGCTATGATATATGATTGTATGCCATCGCAGTTCTGTGTGTATTAATATGTTTCATGCCATAGATCTTGTTGAAATTGATCATGTGCTGCTTGTGGTGCTTTGTATCATTGCCCTGTTTTAATGGATATAATAAAGATACAAAGAATTTTATCCTGACGCTGGAGTGCAGGACCTTTCTTTCCCTTTCTGCAATACTATAATACTGCTCCTGTGTACAAGAATATAGCTACTATCATACTGCCCCCTATTGTCAGAATATAGCTACTATAATACTGCCCCTATGTACAAGAATATAACTACTATAATACTGCCCCCTATGTACAAGAATATAACTACTATAATACTGCTTCTATGTACAAAAATATATAGCTACTATAATACTCCTCCTATGCACAAGAATATAACTACTATAATGCTGCTCCTATGTACAAGAAAATAACTACTATAATACTGCCCCCTATGGACAGTAATATAACTACTATAATACCGCCCCCTATGTACAAGAATATAACTACTATAATACTGCCCCCTATGTACAGGAATATAACCACTATAATATTGTCCCCTATGTACAGTAATATAACTACTATAATACCGCCCCCTATGTACAAGAATATAACTACTATAATACTGCCCCTATGTACAAGAATATGACTACTATAATATTGCTCCTATGTACAAAAATATAGGATATGAGTAAGGACTAGGATGTTATAGTCAAGAAATGCATTACTGCTGCGTTTTTTTTGTCTAGTGTGTTATGTTTCTGTGTCCATGTTACTTGCAACGAATATGGTTTTAACGAAGACCCCTTAAAGTTGGCGTTTTAACAGTTTTTGTTTTAGCTGGAATGCTGGAACCCACCTAATTGTCTATCTGGTTTCATTTTCATTTTAGATAAGGCCCTAACGTTTAGAGATGAAAATTTGATTTGCAGTTTCTATAGGGGACTCATATGGTGCAGAAAAAAATTTAAGAATCATTGAGCGAGTTTTGATTCAGGTAAAACCTAATGACTGTTTATTATTTCCTAATGTAAGATTATATGATGAGTATAGTTGGAGACTGGATGCATAATAGGAAATGTTTGTAAAGGTTCGCTTTAAGTTTTTTGAACATCTTTTTACTTTTAGGCCTCCTAGTGTAATTGAACTCTAGGAGATTTGATAACTTACACAATGGAGCACATTTACTTACCCGGTCCTGCGTGTTCCCTGATCCGGAGTGTCCAACGAGAATTCACTTACACCGTGCGCCCGATATCCTGCATGTGTCACTTCCCCACTCAGGTCCACCGGAGTTCACCTTCTTCTTCCTGATGCATATAAGTGCATGGCTTGTGACACAATTTTAAAGTTAAATCCTGTGCACAAACCGCCCCCGATTCGTGGTGCATGAAAGCCAGCGCCAAAATCCGATCATGTGCAACACAATCCCCTTCTAAATGCTTGTGCCAGGGGCGCGATCCCCAAAAACATCGGAAAACCCAACGGAAATGCGACCACGGGGCCCTTAGTAAATAAGCCTCAATATACTGCAATACTATAGTATTGTCTTATACTGTAAATATACTACTTCTCTATTACATTCTGTTTCTGGTAAACTGTAATAGAGTTATCTGAATGACTTACAGGCTCCAAACTGTCTTGGCATGCAACAACATCATGGCTGGTACCCATCTGTACTGGTGCTTAGGTGCTGAGAAGAAGTTTGTCCATGATACCTAATAGATTAACTGTTGCAGTCCATGCCAGAACCATTTTTAGCAATTAGTGTCAGGTTTCAGGTTTGTGATACAGTGAACACCTGCCGTGTATGGAGAGGGCTCAGTCTGTGAACTCTGCATACATCCCTTCCACCCGGTCAACATAATTTTAGACTAGTCGGGTAATGGTCAATTGACAATTCACTGACCACAGGGGTAAAGCCCTTCTAGGACCTGGTTTTTAAATTTTCCTGCAATCCTAACCCAAGAATGATGTAGCTTTGCTCAGTGTCTATTTGGTTTACTGGGCTTTCTGTGTATTCCCAAACAAGACCGTAAGAAAGTAGGATGCAAAACACAACATTTTCTTTAATTTACTAATGTGGGATAATTTGGTTTATCAAAATTGTTTTACCAAACTAAACATGTTTCATCATGATTTAAATGTTACATTTTCAATATTAATGTTCACCACGGTTATCAGTTTATCCTTCCGATGAGAAGATGTCAAGTTGCAGATTAAATGTAAATTATAATCATATTTAAGTTTGTTATTTAAAATTTAATATTAAAATATAACACCTATTCACTACCCAACACCCAAGAGAATGTACGAATGCTAAATAGTGATTACGGCATCTGATGGCTTAGCGTCAGCAAGTCAGTGGAGACTTTGCAGGTGTTCTCCCACTATGATTGAGTAAAATTTTCTATAATGTATTCATAGAAAGTTATAAACTACATATCAAAGGTTATAAATGAAGATGGTGTCAATATGTTTGAACAGACAGTATACATCATATATTGTATAATTGTCTAACTATGATAAGAAAAAACTAAACAACAATACAAATTGCTGGAAGAATTTATCCCGTCTTGCCTTCATCAGGCATAGAGTGTAGAAAAACCTTAGAAATGTATATTTTTTCCCATCTTCATTTACAATTAAAAGCGTTCTGTGATTTGTTTTCAAGTGAAACTTATTTTCATCATAGGCTTCTGCCAGGTTTTATTTTATGGGAGCTTAGGCAGCAGCTTGAGAATAATTGGAATTATGCTCTGGTTTTAATTAGGCCTCGCTTTTTTATAATGAGGCCTTTAAAAAATGCAGCTGCAAACAAATTAATTGATTGATTGATTAATTGCCTTGCTGCATTGTGCCAGTTTATTTGGGTAAGAAAGTAGGAAACTTGTTTAATGTTAGAAATTCATTAAACGTATAAGGTTGCTGGGTATATGTCAAATCAAGACATAGCCCTTTGATGGTGATATCTCTACTTCATTTTCATTATTAATTTCTCTACAAAACTTTCAGATGGATAAATGTTGTAAAATGTAACAATGTAACTATATTCAGAAAGTGCACTGTATATGTACTCAGTGTTTATCTTTTGAAAGCTGCTATCTCTGTTTGCTCAGTTTGGAGTTCTATTTGCATTGCACAAAATTATTGCCACGGTTTTAAAATAGCATAGTTAAACTTTCACTGGTCAGATTCTAGCTCCTAGAGCACTGGGACCATGTGACAAAATGCATTTACCTTTGTGAAGTTGGCCCCCACCTTGTTCAAATCTAACAAAATTGGTGTCAAACATTTGTGCTACGTTTGTGCTGGTTTGTGCATCGTTTTTAAGATATTAAGAAAAGTTTTCATAGGTCATCAGAGGTCAAACAGCCCCCCACATTATCCAAATCAAACAAAACTGGTGCCAATCAAT
Organism: Engystomops pustulosus; assembly: GCA_019512145.1. Lineage (NCBI taxonomy): Eukaryota > Metazoa > Chordata > Amphibia > Anura > Leptodactylidae > Engystomops > Engystomops pustulosus. The sequence goes on along the minus strand of CM033642.1, from coordinate 195,955,876 downwards.
TGTGCTACGTTTGTGCAGCTCAAATTTTTGTTTCTGCTGCTTTTGTTTTGAAGATATTAACGAAATTGTAAAGGTCAATAGGTCAGCCAGCCAGCCCCCCCCCCATTAACAAAATCAAACAAAACCGGTGTCAAACGTTTGTGAAGCATTTGTGCAGCAAAAAAATTTATTTTTGCTGCTGTCATTTTTAATGCATTAATAATTTTTTCCAGAGGTCAGCAGAGTTTTATGCTAGTTGTTTGCTCGCACCACCTGATGATCAAACCAGAGAAGTGTCACTAGGTTTGTTTTTTTAGCAGTAAATCCTAAACCCCTACGCGTACCAGGACGTTATAGTCGGTCCCTGCGGGAAGATACTTCCTGCACTGGGACGTTCTATAACGTCCCGCTTCTGTAACCTGCTCAGCAGCAGCTGTCAGATGTATATTACAGCTGACACCGCGCTCTAACACTCGCGATCAGAGACAGTTTAGATCGGGAATGTTAACCCCTTACACGCTGTGGTCAAGCATGACCGCGGCATGTATGGGTTTTCCTCCTATGGATTGCATCCCATGTGCCGCTTACCGGGGGATTTGATCCACTTCTGGGCAGCCCCGAGCTCTGCCAAGTGCCCCCGGGGCTGCCCGATCTTCCCGGCAGTCCGACACCTTCCGGGTCTGACTGCAAACTGTCAGCGTATGCGTCTGCATGCCAGGCAGTTTACACTGCTCTACAATTTATTAGTATATTAGAGCAGTGTATTGGACTTGAACCAGCGATCAGAGCATCGCTGTTTCAAGTTCCAGTATGTAAAAGTAAAAAAAGTTAACACTAAACTTTAAAAATTATAATAAATAAAACATAAATACATAAAAATATATGGAAACTAACATTGTATCTCACGCTCCACATAAAAATCTGTAATGTTCGAGATGCTAAAAATATTTTTTTGCAAAGTTACAACGTTAGTTTCTTTGCTTTTCTTTAAATACCAGGATATGAGGTATTGTGTATTTCTCAGCACCTATCTAGGTCTAATTGTGCCAGTGAGTGTACCCCGTTGAGTTACATAAAAATATAAGACCCTAAAATGTCACTTTCCAATAAAACACTTAATAAAGTATAAAAAAACACAAACACACAAATATAAACCCCACATATTTAGTATTGCCGCATCCGTAACAATCTGTATAATAAAACAGAATCATTACTGGACCAGCATGGTAAATGCGAGGAAAAAAAAAACACAAAAAACGTTCAGAAAAAAGATCATTTTTAATTTATACATATAAAAAAATGCTCTAAAAGGTGATTAAAAAATGTTACACACTCTAAAATAAGACCACTAAAAATAACAACTCTTCTCGCAAAAAATAAGCCCCTAACCAGATTTGTCAGCCAAAAAATAACAAGAAAAAAAAAACAAGATTTTCTCAAAATTAGCTTTTATTAAGTAAAATTGAATAAAATACACAAAACCCCCACATATTTGGTATGGCTGCGTTTGTGACAATCTGCATAATAAATCAGAATTGTTATTAGATCCGCAAAGGGAACCCGTAAAAATCAACTCCGAAAAAAAGATAATTTTTAATTAATACCCTTTAAAAAATGCTCTAAAAAGTGATAAAAAAGTTACGCACTCTAAAATAAGACCACTAAAAAGAGCAATGCTTTTTGCAAAAAATAAGCCCTTAACCAGATTATTCAGCGAAAAATGAAAAAAGCTTATGAAAGCATATGCAAAGGCAGTGATGCTAAAATTTACAACATTTTCACCTAATTACATTTTATTTAGTAAAAATGGGAAAAAAAATAAAACTATATAAATAAGAAATTTTCATAATTGTGGTGATCTATAGAATAAAAACAAAATACTATTTTTATGGTATGGTAAATGGCCCATAAAAACCCCACAACAAAATAATCTGATAGAGGCCAGAGCTCCCTGCTCCCTTCTGAAAGACACAGATAGTGTTGAAATATATCCACCACTTGTGACATCCGGATAGACATCCGGTAATCCCGGACTGTCCTGCTGAATCTTTGAACAGTAACGGCTTAGATTTCGCAGTCACAATTGATCACATATAAGTGGTTAAACAGTCGTAAATAGTAAGAGTTTCTGTTAGTGATGGATGCTAGCTGTACATGTCATGTACATATAACACAGAGGTCCCAAGATATTACAAAGTGGGATAGCAGGAGTTTCACAAACCTATGCGGTTTAAGGATGGAATCTTTTTTATTCCTATATTTTATTTTCTCCCCTGGTCTTATCCACTTAAGCATGTGAGAAGGCAAATTTTTACTTGCTTTATTTAATTGCCAGACAAGTTTTCACTGTAGAAGAGTAACGCACAACCAGTGAATTCAGATTAGGGAAACTTAAATTCACGCTAGTCCTATCAACACATTCATGATAGGCCATTAATAGAAGTTACACCAGGGTTCACACTAAATGGGTTGTGGAGACGCAGTTCAAGAAGTTGCTACATAAAAAAGCACATTTTTATAAAACACTTCTCAAACTTTATTAAGCAAGCACAGACAGAGCATAAACTATCACAGAAAGCTGTTAAAATCTAAAGAGTTTTGTATGCTAATGATGTTGTGTATATTCGTACCTAATCAGACTGAAGGAATCATCCGACTCTGGAAACTAGCTTTTTAATTTGATTTAAAGAAAAATATTTTCCCTTCAGGCGCCTTGTAATTGAACGGGGATCAGCTGTTTGTCAACCCATGGCTTGCATGAAATTGTTTTGCAGAAATTAGAAAATCTTCTATAATAATTGTATTCTGGTGAAATCTCCTTGGGATATGTATTGACCATATGTATTTTAACAAGTTGTGTAAATGATGCACTCTGCTTTGTGAAAGGGCTTCCAGTTTGTTATAGTAAATGATTTTACAATATAATGGAAGAAATTGCACTTATTACATTGCTGGTCCATGAATTTACACTCACCGGCCACTTTATTAGGTACACCATGCTAGTAACGGGTTGGACCCCCTTTTGCCTTCAGAACTGTCTCAATTCTTCATGGAATAGATTCAACAAGGTGCTGGAAGCATTCCTCAGAGATTTTGGTCCATATTGACATGATGGCATCACACAGTTGCCGCAGATTTGTCGGCTGCACATCCATGATGCGAATCTCCCTTTCCACCACATCTCAAAGATGCTCTATTGGATTGAGATCTGGTGACTGTGGAGGCCAATTGAGTACAGTGAACTCATTGTCATGTTCAAGAAAACAGTCTGAGATGATTCCAGCTTTATGACATGGTGCATTATCCTGCTGAAAGTAGCCATCAGATGTTGGGTACATTGTGGTCATAAAGGGATGGACATGGTCAGCAACAATACTCAGGTAGGCTGTGGCATTGCAACGATGCTCAATTGGTACCAAAGGGCCCAAAGAGTGCCAAGAAAATATTCCCCACACCATGACACCACCACCACCAGCCTGAACCGTTGATACAAGGCAGGATGGATCCATGCTTTCATGTTGTTGACGCCAAATTCTGACCCTACCATCCGAATGTCGCAGCAGAAATCGAGACTCATCAGACCAGGCAACGTTTTTCCAATCATCTACTGTCCAATTTCGAGGAGCTTGTGCAAATTGTAGCCTCAGTTTCTTGTTCTTAGCTGAAAGGAGTGGCACCCGGTGTGGTCTTCTGCTGCTGTAGCCCATCTGCCTCAAAGTTCGATGTACTGTGCATTCAGAGATGCTCTTCTGCCTACCTTGGTTGTAACGGGTGGCGATTTGAGTCACTGTTGCCTTTCTATCAGCTCGAACCAGTCTGCCCATTCTCCTCTGACCTCTGGCATCAACAAGGCATTTCCGCCCACAGAATTGCCGCTCACTGGATGTTTTTTCTTTTTCGGACCATTCTCTGTAAACCCTAGAGATGGTTGTGCCTGAAAATCCCAGTAGATCAGCAGTTTCTGAAATACTCAGACCAGCCCTTCTGGCACCAACAACCATGCCACGTTCAAAGGCACTCAAATCACCTTTCTTCCCCATACTGATGCTCGGTTTGAACTGCAGGAGATTGTCTTGACCATGTCTACATGCACTGAGTTGCCGCCATGTGATTGGCTGATTAGAAATTAAATGTTAACGAGCAGTTGGACAGGTGTACCAAATAAAGTGGCCGGTGAGTGTATATAGCTACTTTATCAGTCCCCAGACCTTAAAGGGACCTTTCAGAGCTATTCAGAGAAATGTCCATAAATAAGTATCGCTAAAGCCTGTGTCACTGTTTACAAGCAGATCACTGCCCTGTTTCATGAGTGACAGTGCGATTCTTTCAAGTGGAGGAGATCCCTCAATAACATTCTTATACCTTCATGGGCACAAGAACAGGGTTTTCTACTAGTAATCACCCTTAATTTTCTACTACCATGATGCAGTCTGATGATGTAAAGTTTTCATTATAAAGCTTACAGATCAGAGTTATTAATTGTATTGCACAGGCAATTAGTAAGACACACTCATTAAAGGAATGGTTCTGCAGGTGGGACCAAAGACCACTTCTCAGTACCAATACTTTCTGGCTGATGTTTTGGTTAATTTTGAATGTTGGTGGTCCTTTCACACTCGTGGTAGTATTGCTGACACATGGTCAGGTTTGACCATGGCTCCCAGCAGGTTTACTGCCACTATTGGTGCGGCATTAACAGCAGGTGCCTGCTGTATTATACAGGCCAGGAGCCTTCTCTGCACCATTATTTTCAGATAAGTAAGCAGCTAAACGAACAGGCATGCCCATGCTCTCTTTTGGGAAGTGATTTGGATATAGTACACTGCCTTTAAGTTGTCCTTTATTTACCCTTTCAATTTTATATATCCCTTCAAATAATTCCATGTGAATTATGTGAGACCATTTAACCAACATGACCGGTAGTTTTCACTCAGTGTATGATTTATACCAGTAAAGCCACATTCAAAGAGTTATCAAACAATGTGTACATGAATTCTTGGAGCAGTTACTTTAGTACACACACCGGAAGGCAGTCAAATATGGGAAATGGAATTGGTTATTTAATACAGCAGAACTTTAAAGTTCTTTTGAATTATCTGACGTGTCCCATTGTGAAATGAAAGCGATGTTTGTTGTACAAAGTATGAATTGTTACATTTCAATTTCATAGCTAATGTAGTGTGTCAGCCCTATATCAAGCAGAACCATGTTGCATAAAATAACTTTGCTCTCCTACCTTGTAAAAGGGATATACTGTAATGTCTCACAAGCATTGCTGTGAGGAAATGATATTGAATCATGTGCAGGCAGCTTAAATTGGGAATGACCTGTGTAGATTGAGTGCTGGTGGTTGGACTGTATTACTGAGGAAAAGCAAAGTGCTCAATGACCTTAATCAAAGAAATAGTCAAGTCTTCTGCACCTCAGTAGGTAATTTAACTATTTTGGATTCTATTGGGTGCATAGTATTGATATTGTGTATGCAAAAGTAATGGGCAGAAGATGTTTTCTATTAAAAGAGAAAATGCTGATAGAATTTGCAGTGAAATATATGTTTGTCTGTAAAACCATCTAAAATTCAATGAATAAACAGCACACCAATGATTCAAAGTCAAAAATACATGAATGGCCTTTATTCCATAATGATATCAATTCCATCTATCAATCATCTCTTGCCTATCCCCTTGAAGACCAGGTTTGTTTGGACTGTTTCTTTTTCCACTCCTTTTCCTCCTTCAACAAGTCATATGTTTTTGCCTTTTCTGTTTACAGAGCAATAAGAGGGTTTGTTATCTGCGTGATGAAGTGTTCTTTTCTGGCACTATTTAATATTCCACGCCATGTATTGAGAAGCTGGAATAAAATTACTAATGTGGTGGAATTGGCAAAAAACACAGTTGCACTATTTTATGATAGTCTTTGTTTGCCCAGCTTTAACTGTCTAAATGATACAACTAGAGATGGGCAAATTTACAAAAATTCGATTCGACACGGTTTGTGGAATTTTTAAAGAAAATTCAAATCGAACTGAATCGAATCACAGCATGAGATGAAACGGTACATCACATGCCTGGTGCGGCTGAGCCCTCTCCATAGCCGGTAAGTATTTGCTGTATATTGCAGCAAAGGCTTACAGGTAACACCCGCGGTCGGTTCTAGCATGGGCGCCGCCATCTTGCCAAAGATCGTCGCTCCCCGTGACGTCTTTGGGGAGCGGTGGTCTTCTGAAGAACCGAAACTGCCTGGGTTTAACCCCTTCATTACGATGTGCGATAAGCACATTGTAATGAATGAGGGAAATTGCGATATATTGCCATACTGTAGTATGGAAGTATAAGATAGAATCGATCAGACAACCTAGGGTTAAAGTACCGTAGGGAGTCTGAAAAATAGTAAAAATTAAAAAAAGTTAAAAAAAAAATTATAATAAAAAAACCTAAAAATTCTAATCAACCCCCTTTCCCTAGAACTGATATAAAAATAAATGAACAGTAAAAATCATAAACATATTAGCTACCGCCACATCCAAAAAATGCCCAATGTAACAATATATAATAATGTTTTTTCACTGTGTTTAACCCCATAACGGAAAATAGTGCCCAAAGTCGTCGAAAATAGCACTTTTGTGTCATTTTGAAACTATAAAAATTTCAATAAAAAGTCTTTTAAATGATAACAATGAAAACATCATCAAAATTCACAAAAAATGACACCACTGCCATACATTGAGGAATACAACTGCCGTACAGTGAGAAACACTACGGCCATACAGTAAGGAACACTAAGGCCATAGAAAGAGGAACACTATGGCCATACAGTGAGGAACACTACCCCCATACAGTGAGTACCCCAACCCCATACAGTGAGGAACACTAGCGCCATACAGTGAGGGACACTAGCGCCATACAGTGAGGGACACTAGCGCCATACAGTGAGGGACACTACCTCCATACAGTGAGGAACACTACCCCCATACAGTGAGGAACACTACCCCCATACAGTGAGGAAAACTACCCCCATACAGTGAGGGACACTACCGCCATACAGTGAGGAGTACTACCCCCATACAGTGAGAAACACTACCCCCATACAGTGAGAAACACTACCCCCATACAGTAAAGAACAGTACCGGAAAATAAGGTGTGCACCATGCAATGTCATTAGTTACCCGTTGTAAATCTCAACTGATATGTGGACAAGCAACCATGGGCCTTACATCTTTTTAATATTCTGTGCCATGACTGAGAAGCTGGAAAAATACACCAAATGTGGTGGAATTGGTAATAAAATGAAGTTGACCCACATTCTGTTGGGCTTTGTGTTTACAGCTTTGACTGTGCGTTCCAGGTAACACATCCCCTTTATTCTTCTGATCAGTATGTTTTAAAAAAAGACACAAGTAACTTTGGGTATGGAGGAAGTTGTACTTTCACAAGCAGTTGAGGTTAATAGTCAGCCATACAGTGAGGCACACTACCGCCATACAGGGAGGAACACTACCCCATACAGTAAAGAACAGTACCACCATGTTCCTTTCTTCTTCCCAGAGTTCTCTTCCCCATGTAACACGTTGTACCTGTGGCCATTTTGCTAATAAAGGGAAAAAAAAAAAATAATAATAATAATTTTTAATTTAAAAAAACAAAATCGAAATTTGATCCTACAAATCACTGTTAACTTTGGAATCGTGGCAAATCAAATTTTTCCTGAAATTCTAAACAAATTTAGAATCCTTAGAATCAAATTGCCCATCTTTAGGTACAAGCCCTCTATGCCATGGGCCAGAATGAGAGCAGATATACCAATTTTATAGTTTTGCATTTCTTAATACCTTTAAAGTTTAAAAACCTTTGCAATAAAAAAAACTCTTGTGTTGCCATATTCTGACACCCTTAACTGGTTCATACTTTGGTATAGGATTCTGTGTAAGGTGTCATTCTTTGTGGGGTGAAATTTCTTTTTCATTAATACCATTTGGCCAAATTCTCATATTTTATAAAGCTTCTAAAATTATTTTTGTATTATTATCCACTACTTGAACCCTTGGGTGTCTGATCACTTATACAATATGTTGCAATACAACTGTAAACCATAAATACGAATGACAGCTATGGGAGCCTCTAACAGGATTTCAGCTGTCATGACAAATGATAAGTGCCCACATACAATGCTGTTAAATGCCTTGGTCGTGTTAAAGGACTTCTACAACCAGGATGAAGAAGCTGCCAAGCACACTTACATGCTGGTGAGTGCCCCCTCAGTTAGGATCTGCTCTTCTTTTAGCTTCTTATGCCCTTGTTTTTACAAAAATAAAGTTTTTCAAAAAATGTACTGAAAGTGTGCTTGGTATGTGATCCTTCATCCTGGTGGTAGATTTCCTGGAAGATGTAACACAGCTGACTCCTGCTGTGCATGAAGAGGGCTCAACCCATTAGCCCTCTTCATACACATATGACAACAACCAGCCTGTTAATTTACATGGGCTGGTCATCAAAGGGTTAAGGTGTATATATACGGATGCATTGAGAAATAAACAATCATTTGCCCCAACTGTATATGTGTGCTGTGAGCTAGCCATAGAAACTGTGGCTAACTCACAACATACATAAGTCTGCGTTTATTAAAGCATTTGCTCCCATTATCTGTCTGACTTTGTGCTGAAAAGAATGTGCAAACTGCTTGTACATGTGTCTGCGCCAGTTTTGTGTCGTTGTTGCACTGTGTCTGACAAGACAGAAAAATGTTCCCCTACAGAGGCTTTCCACTGCTGATTCAGACTGATGTGCCATAATTCTGTATACTTCACAATTCTGCAGCATGAACAAAGTGCACCAAAAAAAAATGGTGCACACTTCCCGAGCAGTGCAGGGGGCGCCAGATTAATAAAGAGTGTGGCCCACTGACTTCTACTGGTCTATTGTTGGGGTCCAAAATGATGCCGCACACAGAGGTGAGTATACAAAAAAATTTTTTATTCAAGGTCTTTAAAACACAACGCGTTTCGGGGTGTTCTACCCCTTTCTCAAGTGAACAAAAGACTGAGTACAGTGACAGAAAATAAAGAGGAGTTTTAACCCAATGGGGCAAGACAAGTATATAAATAAGTAAATGAGTAAAAAAACAAACAGATAAAAAACATGGTAAGTATTGGTTACGTTCTTAAATTGTGAACATGGTCGTAAAATTATATCATCATTGGAAGTATCACATCTGTGTATCAACTATAAAATATTGTACAAATAATAAACAAACGGTAATAAAAATTGTAGATATACATACACACGTACTGGACCATAATTTCATATGAGTACATATAGAGACATGATAATTAAGGACAAGGTTAGTTACTTACACATAATAGGATATAAAAAAAAAAAAGATAAAAAAGATCTATGTTCATAAGATTCAGAGGTATAGTTGATGTGTGATGTTATAAATAAGTATAAACATGGCTGCCTATAAGCCAATATAATGTTTTGTTGATAGAGCATAATAAAAATGAATTAATTAATTAATATATATATATATACATGGATTGATAGCTGTAGCGCTTCAAATTTACTATGGGTTCTGTGGTGACCTTAGAAAGAGGTGCCAGCGAGTGTGGGCTACTTACCAAATGCAGAGGAAAAAGGTAACAGCGAGTGTGGGCCACTTACCAGATGCCGAGGAAAGTGTGGCTTCCTCCTTGGGCATTGGTATTTGGTGGGGGAGCCTAGCTTATATTCTGTCAGCACAGGGAGTGGCTTGCACCATTTTTTTTCTTTTTTTCTTTCTCCCTGTCTTTATTTGTCAGTGTGTTGGTTTCATTTGAACCATTTTTTTTTGATGTAGCATAATTTAGAGCATAAAGGCGACTTAGCAAAAAGCGTGAAGAATTAGGGGGTATGGCACATGATCAAGGTATTTGGGTCCTCTTTTGAATTTAGAAGTTATTCTCAAGGGTCTCGTTTTAACCCATTGGGAGCCAGGCAGTTCAGTTTATATATCCAAAACTTCTACTGGGCACAGTCATTACCAGCCATGCTAAAATTTAGTTGTATCTATTTCTGCCTGAATTTGCTGCAGGGTTGGTCCCTGTCTATTTATGTGGCTGCCTCATATGGTTGTATGAATGAGGCTTATACATGATAAATGATATTTTTTATTCATATTTAATGTGATAGGGAGCAAAGTATCAAGCCAAACTTAAGACCAATGGTGGATCTTCATATGGGTGGTATGGGTGGGCGTGAGCCCCTCCCAAGCCAGAGGCCTCAGGCCCCGGGCCCTATATGAAGAACTGCAATCAGTCTTAAAAAAATCTATACTCACCTTCCGGCTTCTCCCTAGCCCCGCAGCTCCATCTTGCCCAGACGCATCACTATGACGTGGTGGTGTCACGGCCACGTGACATTTTTTATGCCCCGCGCGGGCACTTAAGCTATGATACTGCTGTGTCATATTGATGTGCCCGGGCCGGAAGAGCAGAAGATGGAGCCACGAGGAGAGGACGGAATGTATTTTTTTTTTAAGCGGCTGGAGGGGTTTATGTAAAGGAGGGGGGAATCTGGGGTGGACGTTTAATTAAGAAGGGGCATCTTGAGCGGACATTTAATTAAGAGGGGGCATCTGGGGTGGACGTTTCATTAAGATGGGCATCTGTCGTGGAAATTTCATTAAAGGGGGCATTTGAGGTGGACATTTCATTAAAGGCTGCTTCATCTATTTCCTACCCTAGAGCCTGTACTCTAGTCAATAACTTTTCCAAGGTTTTTTTTTTGGGGGGGGAATTAGGAGCTTCAGCTTATACACAAATATTTACAGTATGAGGGAGAGTTCAGCTGTAGAGCACAGAGGCCGGGCAGCCAGGAGTAGCGGTAGCATCTTATATACTGTTTGGGGGATCTGGTCTGTACAGTTGTCGCGGTGGAGGGTTTCAGGCAGTTAGGGCTGGGGGGGCTTAGTTGTGTGAATAGCCCAGGACCCATGGGACACTTAATCCGCCACTGCTTCTGTCTCCAACTCTGACAACTCCTCAGTTTCTCAAACTCCAACTCCACCAAAATGGTCACCAGCTCTGACTTCATGACTCTGACTCCACAGCTCTGTTTTCCTGGTCTCTGTAGCCAAGATGAAAGTGGGCATCCCTTCTAAGTGCCTAGTTCCTCGGATATGCAGTAACTTGTATTGGAGCATGATTATGTGGACAGCACACCATTGCAGGCCATTTACCATGATGATGATTGAACAAAGGTGCTTGCTTTCTGCAATGTGGAGACATGGATAGTAATGGTAAAGGCTTATTGGAAGATGATCTGAGGTTTTATGATCATGTTCTAGACCCAACATGGCTCAAAGGCAATAATAGGAAGCCCTATGTGGCCAGCAGAAGATGCAAAGGGTTAAAAGGTGCATTGGGAAGCCCATATCCATGATGTGGCTTGCAACCGCCCGCCATGCCAGTGGCTGAGTTATTTGCACATTGGGTTTTACACCAAGAAAAAACATGTAAGCACATGAAGGTCCCTCTGCTACTTATGTTTTGAGTAGCAGAGTGACATGGCCACCTTTCTCTCCACAAAGGAGGATGCGAAACCACCCCCAGCAAACCTGTCCACACCATCCCAGTGAAGGGTTAAGCTTTTTATCTCCCAAACAGTGGAGAGAAAGTGGAGGTTTCTCACCCACAAGACCTGGTCCTGACCGAGACAGTTGCAAAATTGTTGGACTTTGATAAAGCTACTGTTACCGACAGCTTTAAAAATGTTATAGCGGTGGCTGTCCTTCAATACATCATTCCCAACCATCACTACTTTTCTGGATAGGCCTTCCCTGCCGAGTACCAAAAGCTTGTAGGGAAAATAAGGTGTGCACCATGCAATGTCATTAGTTACAAGTTGTACATCTCAACTTATATGTGGACAAACAACCATGGGCCTTACATCTTTTTAATATTCTGTGCCATGACTGAGAAGCTGGAAAAATACACCAAATGTGGTGGAATTGGTAATAAAATGAAGTTGACCCACATTCTGTTGGGCTTTGTGTTTACAGCTTTGACTGTGCGTTCCAGGTAACGCATCCCCTTTATTCTTCTGATCAGTTTTAAAAAAAGACACCAGTAACTTTGGTGTATGGAGGAAGTTGTACTTTCACAAGCAGTTGAGGTTAATAGTCAGATTGTTCCTTGCAAACTTACTGTAAGGATGATGTAAAAAACTATTGTTTTCAAGGATGTTTTTTGTAACATGTATAGTTAGTGTACCTTACCTTGAAAGCAGTAAAGGAGAATGTACACATTTATCTTTGTGAACTTTTAATAGTTTTTGTACTTTTCAGGTAAGTACAGTATCCTTTGAATTATAAAATGTTTTACACTTCTACTCATCACTTATTTATCTGGCATTGAAGGGGTTCCAGGAAGCAAAATATGTTCCCGGTTTGCTGTAACCTTCGTAATCTATTTCATCTGTTCTCTGAGGCCTGGCTTTGTTGGCATTTTAATTAAAGTCTTCTAACAAGTGTTTTCTAGCTGGCTTTCCCATTCTCTTTAGATTGATTTCGGCCCAGACTCTGTTTGACAACTGCTTCCCCCCACTGAGCTACATGTTATTTATTTCTTTACAACAGCCACAGTAGTATGGGAATCACATTCAGAAAGAGAACAGCAAATCAATGGTTTTATTTCACTTCGCTGTGGGGTCTGTTCACTAGTGTGCCATCACCATTATTGATTCATAATAGATATTCAAGTGATAGTCTTCAAGAATCAATATAAATTGCGCTTAAACTATGCATCTGTGCTAACAGAAAATCCTACATGTAAGGTATATTCAGTGTATACATTTATTAATTCAGCGCAGCCCTTAATTGGTTGTAACTGACCAATCAGCCAATCACCTGCTTGTACAGTGGCCGAATGTTTGGTATTTGCTCTGTATTAACAGGACCAGGAAGTAGAGAAAAATGTGGGACCTGGGATGTTTCCTAATAAAAGCAATGGACTTTTGTGAATGAGTAAAGCTCCTTTTATTTAGCCCCATATCTGTAAATAAATCCCACTGTCAACCTTAGCTATTTAAGTTGTTTGATTCCTGTCCAAGTATGTTAATATGGATGTCTTGTCATAATTTTTAGCTTCAACACCTGCCAAAAATATTCCATTAATTTCTAAGAATCTAGCAATTAATGTTGTAGGACATTGGAGTACATATGAGCTTAGAAAAGTAGATATTGGTAATATCTTAAACTTTAATCTTACAGCCTATAATGAACATTTTGATGCCTTTTTAGATTAATGTCCATGGCTTAGGCTCTGTGCACAGTGACATTGATCTGTTCAGTTGGATTTAAATTATATTTTAATGGCAGAAACTCGCCTGCTGTTCTATTTTTGACCCAAAATATAGAACACAATGGCGAGGCATTGCAACAGAAACTTGACGAATCTAATTTTTAGCAGATGGGATTTGTTTGCTTTGCTGGTCCATTCGCGATCCAGCGGCGGGATCTCCGACGCTGATTAGTGTCTTCCGGCGATTGACTAAGGTAATGCGCCCGATGTCCACCAGGTGTCGCTGCTGCGCTGAAGTCCGCCAAGGTCCGCCAGAGTTCCACAAGCTAGGCTGGGTGCATGTCAAGCGCCAATTTTTTTTTTTTACACTACGGCGGTTTTTCCGAATCCGTCGGGTTTTCTGATGGCCATGCCCCACTATTTCCGTCGCGTGCATGCCGGCGCCGATGCGCCACAATCTGATCGCGTGCGCCAAAAACCCGGGGCAATTCAGGGAAAAACGGTAATATTCGGGAAACACGTCAGAAAAACGTGATTCCGGCCCTTAGTAAATGACCCCCAATATGTTAAATCAACACATTCTACAATACAACAGTATCACATCTATTGGAGCAAAATATCTTCTGTAAATTGCACATTGCTGAAACATGTATTAGGAGTTGTACATTCCTATGCTTTCTTCTATAGCTTTTTTGGTGCACACAATTCATTGTGTGGGTAATCTGTATTCTGAAATTTTGCTGTGATGTTTTTAAGAATTTGTTTATTATTGGATTGTATATTGCTTGATCCTTATATATTTCTTTCTGAGCACTTAATTTCTACTTTCTGGATGTTTATTATACATATTTCCATATCATACATATAGATAGACTATCTTCTGTTTTTTGTTATTTCTTGACTTCTGGATCTTAGTAAACATTTTTAATACTCCATATAAACAAAGATCACAGCAAAGTTTCTTGTGCAAAAAGTAAATTGGCTTACTTTATACACTCTGCTTACATACTCACTTTGCTTATATGTACTATTACTACAGGTTCACTTGAACCAGGATTAACAGGTGGTATAAACCCACCAATACTCTACGGTATCTCACCACTTCTTATGCTTTCTTCTTCCTTAAATAGGTAACCAGTTTTAACCCCTTAACTTTTTTATTTACTGTAAAGAACTGTGTGATGGCTTGTTTTCTGTGTAACAAATTGCACTTTATAGTGACAGTATTTAATATTCCACGTCATGTACTGGGAAGTGGAAAAAAAATTCCAAATGCAGTCAAATTGGAGAAAATATGCATATCCACCGTTTTTTTGTGGGCTTCGATTTTTACGGTTTTCACTGTGTGCCCCAAATGACATGTCGACTTCATTCTTTGGGTTGGTGCGATCAAGGGGATAAGAAATTTGTATACTTTTTATAAAGTTTTTAATACTTTAATACTTTAACCCTCGGTTGTCTGATTGATCCTACCATATACTGCCATACTACAGTATGGCAGTATAAGGGGATTTTCCTCCTCATTCATTACAATGTGCAAATCACACATTGTAATGAATGTGTTAAAATTAGACAGCCTCAGGTCTTCAAGAGACCCGAGGCTGTCATGGCAACTGATCGCCGCCCCGATATGATGTCATGGAGAGCGACAATCTTCATGCATGGGCGCCTCCAACTTTTTGAAGCCGCTGGCAGCGATGGAGGGTTATCACCTGCGATCGGTGCTAGCACTGATCACGGGTGTTACCAGTAAGTCTTTGCTGAAATATGCAGCAAAGACTTACCGGCTATGGAGAGGGCTTAGCCAGTGAGGCCTCTCCAAGCACCCACAGCCAACGCACGCCATACTATTATGGCGCACGTCACAAAGGGGTTAAGGTACATAGTGTTATAGAGGTGAATTTTACCCACAGCATATCCACAGCATAATATGATAATAGTGTATAGTATTGGATTTGTTATAGACAACCTGTCACCAGGAATGTCACCAGGCCTGTTTGTACCTGTGTTCGTCTCCTCTCCTCCACACTCATGCAGCTCCCTAGCCCACTTCCTGTCATGTGCATTGAGCAGGCAGGGAAAGGGGATGGAGGAGAGGAAGAATACATGAGGAGACACAGGCACACACAGGCTACAGCTTTCCCTTCCCCTGGGACTCACCACACACTGCAGACAGGGAGCCAGGCAATGTACATCAAACTATTATAAACTATAAAATTAGCATAGCATAGGCTATTGGAACCTGTCACAAGCTAAAAATCTGGTGACAGGTTCGCTTTAAACTCTCTTACACCCATTATGGAAAAATCTGCAGTGGAAATGACTTTCTGTCATAGATTAATGATCCACAGTATTCCATTCAACAGCTGCAGTTCCTATTCACTTCAACCTTTGCAATGTACAGATTGTGCTTTGCCCCTCTGTGACCGGAAAATAGTGACATGATAACAAATTAGAAACCTGTTGATTTTTACTGATTTTAATGCTTGTTCAATGGCTGCTGGATTATCATTGGCCACTCCACTACATGTGGCCCTTAAAGAGGACCTGTCACCCAGAAATTCGGCACTAGGAGCTGCTTAAGTAAGCAGCTCCTAGTGCTAAAACAAACGCAGCAGTGTTACCAATATGGAGTACAATAGAAACGCCGGACTGCTCTCAAAGTGGTCTGGTGTATTCATGAGGGGGCGGGATTAGGGGCGGTGACTGCCAAATGACGCGCAGCAGTCACCGCCGAGCTATGGAGCGAGCAGGGTGGTCCGGGGAATAGGCAACTCCTTGGACCGCCCCCTTATGAATACGCCAGACCGCTTTGAGAGCGGTCCAGTGTTTCTATTGTACTCTGCAGAAGGTGTTAGATACCACTATCGGAGGTTTCCGATAACGCTATCATTGTAACACTGCTGCATTTTTTTAGGACTAGGAGCTGCATACTTTAGTAAGCAGCTCCTAATGCCAAATTTCTGGGTGACAGGTCCTCTTTAAGGCCACTCCTTAAGGACCCATCTCATTTGTACCTTAAGGACACAGCCTGATTTTTCAAATTTGCCATGTATTTTTGCTATGTGATTATAACTTTAGAATGCTTTAACTCACTGAAGGTGATTTTCAGACTCTTTTTTGTGACATGGTGTACTTTACCTTAGTGATATATTTTGGTTGAAATGTTTTGTATTTATTAGTACAAAAGAAAAGTAAAATTTGTAAATGTTGTGCTCATCATACACTTAATTTAATCTACTAAATAGGTTATTAATTTTATCCAGATGGCTGCTTTATCTTGACTTAATTCTCTAGTGACGCGGCCTGAAAAGGCTCTAGTGACCGGACATTTTTATAAAATTTTCATAAGTGCCAGTTTAAAGACCATAACTTTTTTTTTTTCCTACCTTAAAATTTGCGGTGTTTTTTTTCAGGACACACAAAGCTAGTTAAAAAGGTAATAAAATATTTTTTTTTATTTGGGGTTAAAAGTGGAAAAGAGGCTTTTTTTGTAATTTTTTGTACTTTTTTAAAATTTTCAAATGAACTCAAAAAGAACATTAATTAATTCCCTATTTTGTTTTGGTCATATATAATATTTATAGTTTCGGGCAAACGGGGCGACTATGATGATGCTTTTTGTATGTCACCCTGGGGAACATTTTCCCTTTTTTTTCATTTTACTATTTTATTTTTGTTTTACAAGTTTTCCCTGTAACTGAGGCATATATAAGTGCCTCAGTTACACCTGTCACTTGTGGTTCTGATCAGAACTGGACTGGGTCTAATTTGACCCTGCAGTTCAGTTTAACCCCTTAAACGTAGGCTCTGCTCTTCGATCAGAGAAGGGAGAAGCAGGAATAAACCGCATCCCCCTTCTACCTGGATAACAAGTGGGAGCAGTAGAAAACTGTAGCGATGTCTAAATCCTTGATGAGTTAATTTTTTAATGTTATTTTATTTTCTTAGGATGTTGGGAGACTTACAAATCAAACAGCAGTCATATAGGGCCCCCTAAAATATTAATTTATACATAGGGTCCCCTAAATGACCTAAATTACTTACATATGCCAGCTCCTGCATCCTCTCTCCTGGCTTCTCTCTGCAGCATTCTGAACTAATCATCACACATCCATCAACACATGTAGGAGAAACTTTCAAAGCCGCATCACTCTCTGTGACAATAGCATCTGAAGACTGATGCTACTGAATGATAAACCTGTAGTAATAGTACTTCTGTGTCTGCTTGTGGCAGCATCAAGTAGCCAGGGGAGCCAGGTGTTGGGGTCCACAGGGTCCATAGGGGGTCAAGAAGCTGGCATGGATATTAAGACCAGTTTGAAAGGTGTTAAATCTCTGCATTAATTTATACTCCCAACCTTTCCTTTCCCTCCGTGTTTTGAAATGTCCCATTAAAACAGTAATCTGCAAATCTTCAGTAGTGTGGTCCTCTGGAGAAATGTGTGACCACTAGGAGTTCTTTCCTTCTGTGTTAAAATTGGACTGGTGAGAGTTCATTTGCTGATAAAGTATCTGGTCTGTTTATGCCACAAGAGGCCTGTGGTGGGACACTGGTCACACATAATAAGAGTACACCACTTTGGAAGACATGCATGAAAGTTTCCCCTTGATCTTATGTAACTGCTGTGATTGTGGTGCAGCACGTATATAACATTTTTAAAGACAGCTTTTCAGTTCCATTCTTGTGCGGTAGATTGCAGTGTCATCCAATTTGTTGGTAGTGTAGACTTGTACCTTGTTAGCCATGGAAAGCAGAAAAAGTGTGAAGATAACAGGAGATACCTTTTTGAGGTTAATTGAGTATATATGATGGTAAGTTTTCAAGAATCCTTCCTCAGAATTGATGTTATGCATGAAGCAGAAAATTCACAGCAGTTTATGCTCAAAAAGCAGTGGTCATCACAAGACATTAAAGAGGACATTTTGCTATCTCACTCATATGGAGATTATGATACTGTATTCTGTAGGGGCTGCTACACAGATTCACTGGCACTTTGAGTTTTCCTTCTAGCCCCCACGGTTGCAGAGTTATTAGTCCCGAAATCTGACCATTATAATCTGTGTTTGGTCAGAGAGGAGGAGCTGGGGCTGAAGCTGGAGGCGTGTGTTATGCTAATCTTCTCTCATACTGTCAGTAATGAGCTGTAATTTCTCTATGAGCATCTAAAGGCTATTTTCACTCACATTCTAATATTCTGTTGACATTATCTTTACACCACACCAAAAATGCAATGTTACACGCATTGTAAACACGCATGAAATGTTGTATAAGCGCGAACATGACACAACGCCTCTTAAGCGTAAAAATGCTGCAAACGTGACGGCGTGTAAGCGTAGCGCAAATGGCGTGGAAGTTTAACCGTACTGGTGCATAAGCGCAACGTGACGCAAACGCCACGTAAGCACAAACGTAGTTAAAGTGCATACACTGCGCAAGATTAAAGGTGTCGCAAATACCGCATAATCAGAAATGTAACGTAAACTGCGTGATATGTAAGCGTGTAAGCGGAACTGTGACACACACGCCACGTGGAACCGTGCCGCAAAAGGTGCATAAGTGAAACCGTGTTGCAAGTGCTGCGTAAATGCAAACTACACGCAAACACAGCAGAAGAGTAAACATGACAGGAACGCAAACACAAGCGCAACATAAGTGTAACCGTGACAGAAACGGCACGGAGACATAATGCAAACATCACATAACTGTGACGCAAGCAAAGCATAAATGTAACCATGACACAAACGCCACCTCCAGCGGATCTGGTGAAACATGATACTTTATACGCAATGTCAACAGAATATTAATGGAATATGTGTGAACACAGCCTTTAGATGAACATAGAAAAAACTCACAGCTCAATATTCAGCTCTCTGACATTGCCTGACTGTAATTGGACAGAATGAGAGAATATTAACATAACACATGCCTCCAGCCCCAGCCTCAGCTCCTCCTTTCTGACCAAACACAGATTACAATGGTCAGAAACTTTGAAAGTTATCTCCGTAACTGCAGGGGCTAGAAGGAAAATTCAAAGTGCCCCTGAATCTGTGTAACAGCCCCTATGGCAGTGGCGGTGAACCTATGGCACGGGTGCCAGAGGTGGCACTCAGAGCCCTTTCTGTGGGCACCCAGGCCTTCAACCCAACACAGAGTTTGCCAGCTCAGACTGTGATCCAATACAGCCCAGGACTTGCCATGCTCAGCGCTATTTGGCTTCCAGGACTACAGGAGGAGCATGAAGGCATGGATAGAGATGGATTGTCATTGGACCTCCTGCTCTGGGTCCCCTGAACCTTCCTTATCAGATGACCCTGGAGGGAAGCTACAATCCAAATTTCTCCATTGGTAAACTCAGGACGCCAAAACAATTAAAACCTGTGCTACATCAGGGATCAACAAGTTACTGCTTAAATTGTCATGTTGGCACTTTGCAACATACAAGTGGATTTTGGTTGTAGCTTGGGCACTCTGTCTCCAAAAGGTTCGCCATCACTGCCCTATGGGATGGTATGCTAATCTACATATGTGTGATGTGGTGAAAGGTCCTCTTTAAATAAAACTTACAGTATCTCAACATTTAAGAGCATTTGGACTGAAAGCTCTCTTTGCATTGAATTAACTTCTCAGTAGAAAAAAAGAGTGAAATGCTAGACTCATCTTTGCTGTGGAGCATATTGTGTGGACAAAGGAGAAGTTATCCACACTTCATTTTAGGGATCAAAACAAGATTAATTTATTTCGATCTGATGGGAAACATGTTAGTCAACAAAATGGCGAAAGACTTAACTCAAAGTATGTGAAGAACTCAGTGAAAGCTGGTAGAGAAAGTGTCGTTGTTTGGGGAATTTTTTTTCTGCAGCAGGGACCTCTCATATAGCTACAAGGTAGAGTGAATGCAAGTGTGTATCAAGACCTTGCTTTCATCACTGAACCAGACAGCAATTTTTATGCACAACAATGCCAAATGAGTAAAGCAGTTCCTTGAAACAGAAAACTTTAAAACAATAAAATAGCCAGCCTACGGTCCTGATATTAACCCAATAGAAATCCCCTGAAAAATTCTTGGTGACAAAATTATTGGCAAGAAACCTACAACAGCCAAAAAAACGGTGAAGGTGACTGGAAGATCTGAGGACCAAAATCATACCAGAGCAGTGTAAGAGACTAGTGATGTGCTGTGGCCACAGATGTGCTGAAGTCATTCAAAGCAAAGGTCTGTAGACTGATTTTCTGTTGTAACTATCAGAAAATGTAAATATAATCTTTCTCTGTGCTTCAGTCATCCTTGTTTTCTAATCTTGATCATCACATATTTTACAGAGTAAAGTTTTTATGATATACTTTGGTAAAAAATTTTTTTATATACTTTGGTAATTTTGTAAAACCCTGTTCTATTGGCATAGTGTACCTCTCACAAGAGAAGGCATTAGATGTTGATCAATATAGATTATATTATTTCAGAAAAAATTAAAGTTATAAATTGTTCCCTAATTTTTATCTCCAATTTACATATTCAATATTAGAGCAGTGTAGTAGTACAAAATTCCAAAAAATGTTTACAAACGTTCTTATGTTTACCATACAGATTCATACCTAACATTAAAAGTGGCATTGTCAACAAACCAAAGAAAAAAAATAATTAAAATTGAAGCAACCAAAACCACACTTTCCTTAAATGTACCACATTTGTCTTCCGAAAGGACACATTGAGCTGATTATGTTTTATTCATAAGCCCTATCTTCAACATATAATGATGAATTTGACCCATTATACTTGGTTAACTTTTTGACAGGTTCCAAACCAAAACAGGTCTTTGGAAAAATGACAACATATGGAAACTCATTTTTATCACCTTGATACATGGTTCATCTCATGTACTCCACTCCATCATAGCAGCTCACCTGTGCCTTTTCTGCTCCCTATTAACACTGTCCGTGACTTCTCCTTCCTCCATATAATGTGTCATTAATAACTCTCCTTCCATCTATTTAAAAGCAGATGGTCCCACTGGCCCACGTTGCCCTATTTCTATTTAAGTATATCAACATCAGATTCATATAGGATGAAGAACTACGTATTGTTGTCTCATATCTGCCTAAACCATTGCTCCCAGGAAACCTTCCATGATATTAAGATACATTAAAAGGCTAAATGTGCTTGAAACCCTTCATACAAGAATATTCCCTAATTAATGGGACTTTTGGGGGAAATAATGCTTAAATTAAAAGTTGAGCTGGCATTTCTTATAAAAATTCCCAGTGTTAATATATTCCAGTTATGTTATTACTGTATAAAGGCCTTTATCCTCAGAATCTACATTAATGTATATTGAGTAACAATCATTTTTGAAAGATGAAGATACATATGGTCTCAATACTAAAAAGATTTATTTTCCTGTAAAGTCAAACATTTCATGCCCTAAATTTCATGTTTGTACTTTATTTTTTTGGGATGTTTAAAACCATGAGCAAACCGCCACCTATTTTGACGTAAAACAAATGTCAAGTCTATGAGGATTTCTTCTAGGCTATTAGTGTTTTGCAATTACAGGCTATTAATTGCTTCGCTTTCACACAGTAAAGACTCTCCCATCAAATTTTAGGGCTGTGTATTAAAATTAGTCACACTATAGTTCAGCAGTTCTGCCTAGTTAAAATGCTTAGCGCTGTGGAACAAATTACAGCTGTATTTGCCATACACCTCAGATATCATTTTCTTACCAGCTGGTCAAGAAACGTTCAGATGAAAAATAAGCCAGTTACTTTTACAAGATTGCTAAAGGCCATCATTTAAGCTCTATGTGAGTTGTAGTTCATCAAATCATTCTGTAACATATGCCTACATTGCCCACAAGCAGTTGGCATTCTTAATGGCATTTTAACGTGATTGACGGTAACAAAAATCATAAAAGTAAATTACTTTCCAAGAAAAAGCTAACGGATAGATAAAGCATTAACTCTTTCTGGATTTACACCTAATAACTAATTGCTATCATATAAATAAATCAGTAATTTTTTTGTTCCGTGTTAGACCTCTTTCACACAAATGTTTATGGCGTCTGTACAAGTGGCAGCTGGCATATGGCTGCCATAGAATGCATTGTGCACATCACAGTACGTTAAGCAGAACATGTGTAACTGTACCATGCCGCCACCAGAAAAAAGATAGGGCATGCTACCATAACCGATTTAATGAGCCATTCACAGTTTCACCGAAAAGAATAGTCAATACATGCATGGCTTAATCTTTAAAATAAGCATATACTACGGTATATAGATACGATGCAGAAGCACAGCTCCCTCCGGAGAGGGTAGCGGTGAGGCGAACCCCCCCCACCCCCTTCTATAGCGGGCCATATGCTACACCCTGGGCAAGCAAATGGGGGCTTTAGGATGTGGCTATATTATTGAGAATAAACTAAGGCCCTCTATCTCAGACAACCTAATGATATTTTCTGTATGAAGCCTTATGCCAATGGCATGGTACACACTTTCAAATGATGAAGGTAAGTGCAAGCTCCGCGACCCTTTTTTCATTTTAAATGCAGCGGTTTTTCCAAATCCGTTGGGTTTTCATTCGGCCACGCCCCCAATTTCCGTCGCGTGCATGCCAGCGCCGATGCGCCCAATCCAATCGCGTGCGCCAAAATACCGGGGCAATACAGGGAAAAATCGGCGCAAATCGGAAATATTCGGGTAACACGTCGGGAAAACGCGAATCGGGCCCTTAGTAAATGACCCCCATAAAGTTGTACCGCGGAAGGCAAGCGGTTAAATGATCTGATTTACATACAGGCGGTCCCCTACTTAAGAACACTTGACTTACATACGACCCATAGTTACAAATGGACCTCTGGATATTGGTAATTTATTTTACTTTAGTCCTAAGCTACAATAATCAGCTATAACAGTTATCAAATATGTCTGTAATGAAGATTTATTGTTAATCCTGGTTCTTATGACAACCCAACATTTTTAAAATCCAATTGTCACAGAGACCAAAAAAGTTCTGGCTGGGATTTCAGTGATAAAATATACAGTTCCGACTCACATACAAACTAAACTTAAGAACAAACCTACAGACCCTATCTTGTATGTAACCCGGGGACTGCCTGTATATCATATTTTCAATATTTTCCCTCCTATATATGTGAAATGAAAAAATTCTAAATGCTTTTTAAAAAGCTCAACCAATGTGTAAGCATAAAGAGCAGTGCTAAGTATATCACATCCTCTAATCTTTCAGCATGGTACCGGTTTTAGATGTGAGGAAAGGTAATGAAATTTTATTGGCCTCTCTGATTTTAGAGAGGTTTATAGCACAGTTACCCTCCCATAGATTGCGGTTCTAAATGGCTGTGAAGCTTTATATCACTGCAAATGATGGTATTAGATTCTGTGATTGTATAAGTGTTTCTTAAAGAACACAGTCATTCAGCACACTTCAGCTGAAAATCACTGGCAATGGAAGCCAATGAGCCTGAACATCCCCATAGAGCACATTAGACACAGTGCAGAAACATTTGCTTGTGATGGAAAAATCTTGGTATGTTATTAATTTCTTTTTATTTTAGTAATAAATGGAAGATACCATTCCCGGACACAAGACTGGAACACCATTTAGATTGAAGACGTACGGCTTAGTCCCCAAGCAATGCAGTTTTCCGGGACACTGTTTTTCTCATGACTTTAATATAAGGTTGAGATTACACATAGACTTTTGCAGCTTTATACCCCAAATTTTATTGTTCTGTAGAAGTTAAAGCCTAGGGGAAAGCACTGAATTGCAAACTCCACAGCTGTTATTATTGGGGACTGGCTGCTTTATGGTATATTTATCAGTGGCTCTTTGTGGACACATCTGGGCCTCCAGGTACTGCTGTATATGCATTATTTATATACAAACCCTCGGACAAGCGCTGTTTAGTTACATTAAATATGACATTTTCTATGACAAGTTTCCATTATAAGAACGATCACCAGGGTGCTTTAGCAATAATTATATGTGGTGCTTTTTGTACTATTCACAATGCTTCTTCTATTGCAGAAGAGTTTTAGCACTGTATGCTTTGTTTACACTAGCACAACATTATTTTTTAAAATAATTGGACTGTATGGAAAATAGTCATGGTTCATGTAAACAGGAATCCTGCTGTATCTTGGCTGAACAATCAAGGACTGTAGAGAACTGGCTGTTCTCTACAACTGGCTGTGTTGTAGTTTTGTGAATTGCAGTCTGGTCAGGGTTTTGCTAGCATGTCACAACACTGTATTTAGCCTTTTGTATGTAAAATATTATCTGTTTACCTATAAAAATTGAAAGTCCAATGCAAAAGAATAGAGAAGAGGCATCTTTCCATGCAAAATATGATATTCTTATCTTTAATATGCCACCAAAAAAATGATTCTAAGTATTATAGATTATAAGTGGTGCTTCCCATTCAGCCTCTAAAAGTGACTCATCACAGGCAAAATTTGTCTTTTCTCTTAACATTTGCATATGACTTTGGAAAAGATATTTTTATTGGTGAATTGACAAGATTTCATACAAAAAAGGAAATTCGAAAAAGGATCGTTCATATCCTATCCGAGTCTGCTAGTAGTTAAATGGGTATATGCTTTGTACAGCGCTGCATAATCTGTGTGGGCTATATAAATAAAGAATTATTATTATTATTATTATTATTAATAAATTAAACTGGTTTCCTGATGAGAGTCTATACCAAATTCAAGCTAAGGTAAGGATAAGGACATCTGTATACATAATATATATAATGAAGACTGTAACATAATATTGGTTTATTTATTGGAAACCAAATTCATTATCTGTTTGGCAACCATGTGACAATATTTTTCTGAGCACATGGAAGTTCTTTGAATTTTTATAAACCATATATACCCAGGTATAAGCCAAATTTTTCAGCACAATTTTTGTTCTGAAATAACCCCACTTAGCTTATACTCAAGTATATAAAATAATAATGTTATATACTTACTAATGTCTTCTTCTTACTGGATCTCCTCTTCTGATCTTCAGTTTCCTGGCAGTGCGGGCAGAGGCATATTTATGTCCTCTGCCCATGCATACCCTATGTCACACTATGATGCAGCAGTGTCGCCGCTGATGACGTCACCGGCGGCGACACCTCCGCATCATAGTGCGCGCCCGCCGGCAGCTCGCATGGACGCGACTGCCGGCTAGTGAAGAATGCAGAGAGAAGTCGCCGCCGAGGATCAGGGAGCCGCCGCCGAGGACCGGAAGCCGTGCCGAGTATTAAAGGTGAGTATCGTCGGAGGGTGAGTATTAAGTTTATTTTTTTTATTAGCTTGGCATACTTGGGGCACGCTGTATACCACTTGGGGCAAGGCAGGCTGTATACCACTTGGGGCAGGGCAGGCTGTATACCACTTGGGGCAGGGCAGGCTGTATACTACTTGGGGCAGGGCAGGCTGTATACTACTTGGGGCGGGGCAGGCTGTATACTACATGGGGCAGGGCAGGCTGTATACTACACCCTCGGCTTATACTCGAGTCAATAGGTTTTCCCAGTTTTTGGTGGTAAAATAAGGGTCTCGGCTTATACTCGGGTCGGCTTATACTTGAGTATATACGGTCTTAGATAATATTTAAGCTTTTAAATCACTGTAGATTCATTGTGAGTCTGTTTATTTGCATAGTGTAGATGACAGTATGAATTGTACTCTGAGGAAGGAGCCGAGAAGAGGTTCCGAAACGCCTCTAGCTAGAAATCTTTTTAATGGGGAGAGCCATAAACCAGCGCAGCTTACTGCTTTTTAATTGCAAGTTTTGTCAGTGGAGAGATTGTTGGATAAACCCATTTGGAATCCAGCGAAGGGGAGCCTCTACTGTGGAGACCACAACCTAGCTGAGTGGATTGAAGCAACAGTGTGGAAATTACAACCCAGCTGAGTAGACAAGGAAGATACTCACATGCGCATGTGAAAAAGTAAAACGCCGAGGTAAGAACCTGTGGCTCCATACCACACAATCGTGGCACTCTGTTACAAGAAGAAAGTGGTCAACAAAACCCCATATTTAGTAGGAGAAAACAGCTCACACTATATTTGCTGTTTATTATCACCATATAGAAGTAACATTTCCACCACAGCCACTATTTCTCCTATATGACTGTTTACCATCCATCTATCTGGGCCTCACGTGAGCTCTGAGCACATTATCTGAGTTGCCAAAAGAACACACAACTAATGTTGCAACAAGCACCAGTATCGAGTTGAGAACGCAACATATCCTAAATGGCCAGATTCTGATTTACAGTCTCTCTTCTGATCTTCAGTTTCCTGGCAGTGCGGGCAGAGGCATAAATTTATGTCCTCTGCCCATGCATACCCTATGTCACACTATGATGCAGCAGTGTCGCCGCTGATTGACGTCACCGGCGGCGACAACCTCCGCATCATAGTGCGCGGCCCGCCGGCAGCTCGCATGGACGCGACTGCCGGCTAGTGAAGAAATGCAGAGAGAAGTCGCCGCCGAGGATCAGGAGCCGCCGCGAGGACGGAAGCCGTGCCGAGTATTAAAGGTAGAGTATCGTCGAGGGTGAGTATTAATGTTTTATTTTTTTTTTATTAGCTTGGCATACTTGGGCGGCCACTGTATACCACTTGGGGCAGGGGTAGGCTGTATACTAATTGGGGCAGGGGGCAGGCTGTATACCACTTGGGCAGGGGGCTAAGGCTGATATACTACTTGGGGCAGGGCAGGCTGTATATACTTGGGGCGGGGGCAGGCGTGTATACTACATGGGGCAGGGCAGGCTGTATACTACAACCCTCGGCTTATACTCGAGTCAATAGGTTTTCCCAGTTTTTGGTGGTAAAATAAGGGTCTCGCTTATACTCGGGTCGGCTGGCTTATACTTGAGTATATACGGTCTTAGATAATATTTAAGCTTTTAAATCACTGTAGATTCATTGTGAGTCTGTTATTTGCATAGTGTAGATGACAGTACGAATCGTACTCTGAGGAAGGAGGCGAGAAGTGGCACGGAAACGCGTCTAGCTAGAAATATTTTTCGTGGAGTGAGTCATACACCAGCACAGCTTACTGCTTTTTAATTGCAAGTTTTGTCAGTGGAGAGATTGTTGGATAAACCCATTTGGAATCCCAGCGAATCCAGCGAAGGGGAGCCTCTACTGTGGAGACCACAACCTAGCTGAGTGGATTGAAGTAACAGTGTGGAAATTGCAATCCAGCTGAGTAGACAAGGAAGATACTCACATGCGCATGTGAAAAAGTAAAACACAGAGGTAAGAACCTGTGGCTCCATACCAGACAATCGTGGCACTCTGTTACAAGAAGAGTGGTCTCTGGTCTGGTCTGTTACAGAAGTGGTCAACAAAACGTGAGTCCCCATATTTAGTAGGAGAAAACAGCTCACACTATATTTACTGTTTATTATCACCATATAGAAGTAACATTTCCACCACAGCCACTATTTCTCCTATATGACTGTTTACCATCCATCTATCTGGGCCTCACATGAGCTCTGAGCACATTATCTGAGTTGCCAAAAGAACACACAACTAATGTTGCAACAAGCACCAGTATCGAGTTGAGAACGCAACATATCCTAAATGGCCAGATTCTGATTTACAGTCTGATTTGGAATAACATCATACCTCCCTGACAAATAGAAAGCTCAATATTACAACAATTTTTTAATGTTTTTATTTTTCATTTGTTTACAAGTGTGAAGTACAAAGAATTCGCTCTCTGGACTTTTTCATGAACATATATGATTTTATGATTTCACAATTCACACTTTATGATCTATGCTATTTTTATATTTGTTGGGCACTTGGGCCCTTCAGTGCCATCCTACTCCTCACCCAGCCTGTGATCTTAAACGCATTTAATGAGATGTTTACTTAGTTCACTTAGTATACATCATAGAATTTAAGTAAAGATTTAGGTATATATTTCTTTTTTATGTTGCAGGTCCTATACGTTCTCGCATTTTGAACATAGAATTGTATACTACACATATGTTCCAGTTTTAGATCCAATAAACATTTTTATTGTATATCTGGTGTACAGGGTGAGTTGGTGCTAGGTGTTTTCATTTCAATCCCTTTTTGTATTAAATATCTGCCTTGACAAGTATCAGATTCAAGCTGAGTTTCTGCTCAAAGTCTTTTTAAATTCCCCATTTGAACGTAGAGTTTTCAGAGCTAAAAGTTATATACATGTATCATATATTCCAGTATCAGAATACTACACTCTCTGACAGATGTGTCACAAAATAGCACTGTCAAGGTACTGCAAAAAATCTCTGAAATGTTGAATTACCGCTGTTTCAACTGTGAAATATGAAACATGCCAGAGCAATCACAATTCTAAATAGCTCCAAGGTGATACCAGTTTCATTGACCTCACCTTGTCAAATGTCTGTGAACAAGTGGCTCTCTGTGGATTTAAATGCATGCTCGCACACGGCACTGGTATTCATATCTCTTAACAAAGTGTCATTCTCCTAGTTAGTATGGAGAACAGTCAGCCACAGCAGAGAATTGGAAAGTAGCAGTTTTTATTTCTTTTTGGCGAGCTATAGATCTGATGCCAAGAGCTCGCAGTAGACTCATTTGCACACAAAATATCATTAGGGAAATCATTTCTGACTTTGCTATGCGAGCCCTAGCAGGTGTTGTTGGGAAATTGTTTAGAAGGGGAACTCAAGAGGCACAAGACAAAGGTTCAGCTGGGATAAATAAGTCGAAATGAAAATTTTGAAAACAGAGCAAGCTGTCCTAAAACATTTTTCTACTATTTAAAAGTGGAGCATATACAAGAAAGTGTGCTGGAAAGTACAACATGAAAGGTGCATAATATAGGGGCTAAAACAATAAGGGCAAATGGAAATAGTGGAATTCTCACTTCTGAGTCCCTTACTAAGCAAGGCTTCAAAATAAAAGGTTAGGGGCGTAACTAGGAGAGGCTGGGCCCCATAGCAGATTTCTGCATGGGTCCCCTTCCCCTTAAAAAACTATATGCTCAATTATAAAGTCAAACACATTTATAAACTCAAATATATATACACATAGGCCTTGATTTACTTAAGCCCCTGTGCCAGTTTTCTGTCAGACTTTGAACGTTCTTTCATGTGCAAACTGCTTTCACAGGTATTTAAGAAGTGCCTGCACCACAGGCGCAAGCATTTTGTTGCATGGCTGCTATATTCTTCACAATTTCTGCACTGCTCAGTTGGACCGTGCGTTACATTTATCATGCAAAGTTTGACAGAAGTGTGTTGCACAGCCAATGTTAAAGATGTACCAAAAAAAAGTGGTGAAATCTGTTGGGGTAATGCAGTTTGCCTGTGTATGCAGGGGGCACCAGGTTCATGATTTGATCTGGCGCCCCTTGCATACAGAGGCAAACTGCCCATACTTTCCACTTCCCGCCACCTCCTCAACAGGGAGGTGTTGGTGAGGGAATTGGTCCACTGCGTGGAGTTCCTGTCCTCGTGCCAGTGCACTAGTTGCAGACAACATTTATTTATATGCCTGGCAGTACCTGGTGTAGAAATAAAATGCAGCCCTGCCACTGCTGGATATATCAAGAGGCCTAAGCCCCTTGATGTATCCTGCTGCGCCTATCAGCACATACACACAGTATGAGCACACCATATAAACACATACTGGATATGCAAGTAAGTTGACCAGATGGTGGCCGACCGATGCGAACATGGTTACTGGTTACTGTGGCAGGGACAGACACCATGCTCCCTCCTCCACTCCACACAAGGGGGGTGGGTGGTCGGACAGTCGTTGGATGCGCAGGGGGCACAGGCTACAATAAAAAAAAATACCTTCTCTCCAGCGGGCCGCAGTAATGAAGTTGTGATGTAGTGCACATGTAATCAGGAGGCATAATTCGCCCATAACACAGGCACCGTGGACCCCTGGACCTCGAGGGCCCCATAGCAGCCATGGCTGTCTATAGTTATGCCACTGATGGTGGTACACAACCTTGCTAGGCCTGTGAAAACCGAACTGAGCAATGTGGACCAATTTGACATGCTTTGTGCAGCGCTGCGTAATCTGTGTGCGCTATATAAATAAAGAATTATTATTATTATTATTTATTTATTATTAATGTGTCAGGTATGAGTGTCCATGCATCACAGTGAAATA
Organism: Engystomops pustulosus; assembly: GCA_019512145.1. Lineage (NCBI taxonomy): Eukaryota > Metazoa > Chordata > Amphibia > Anura > Leptodactylidae > Engystomops > Engystomops pustulosus. Next base: position 195,925,442 of record CM033642.1, on the reverse strand, counting down.
CATATTAGTTTAAGGCTTCTGTACTGCTTACAAGCAGGTACTCCTTGCACCTTATTTCACTACAATACAAGGACAGCTGTTCCCAGCACTGCAGTACAGCACATGATCCTGTGATTGTGTTGAATAAGGTACTTTGTGTATTGTAAAGTGTTCCAGGCACAGAGATTTTCCTAGTCCATATGGACATCTCAAGCAGGCAAAGAGCTGAAGTAGACCATGCCTGCTTTCTTCAATGTGAATTAAAACCTTTAATTCACATTAATGGGGAAATAATAGCTAGTAGCCTCTCTATATGGCTTCCGCCTTTAATACACAAGTATCAAGTCAGCTTTGTGCCTTGCGTCAAAGTGGAGATAACACGAGGAGAACAAACAAAGCAGTTTGGCCCTTTTATTAAGTTTTGATGCAGAGAAGGCATTTCATTGCCTGGAATGTGATTTTATGGCTATCATGGATCCTTTATCACAGCTGTATGTTCCTTTTACACCCTCTGCTAGTATTAAACTTTCACATGAAACATCTCAACTGTTTCTCATACTTAATGGCGCTCGACAGGGCTGCTCCTTATCACCATTACTTTTTGTGTTGATCGTTTCAGGAGGAGGTCAGGAATACGAATCTCACTGACCCTTACCCACCCAAATTTGCACTGACTGTTAGGTCAATTTAATTGATTATTGGGACATAAGATTAATGTTTCTAAAACTGAATCCCTGCCCTTGAATATCCCTGATGGGGAAGGGACATTATGTAAGACCAATAATAATTGCCATTGGTGCTCTGATTCTATGTTACGTTGGTGTGGTCATTACTCCACCCTATGGAAACATATATGTTCAGAATTGTCTGTCCTTATAAGCGGAGTTGCTCCGGCTATTGAATGGCTCAAATTCATTGCCATGTTCTTCACTTGGATGGATTGCAGAGGTTAAGATAAAGGCAGAAAATATAACCAGCCATGAGTGAACTGGGGATTAGCAGTTTATCCAGATCCTAGATGCTGTCCTAGTAGCTGACTGACCTACATTACTTATGCTCTAACTAAGACCAACACTGAGCTGCCGAACCACTCAACTTTCCAGGTATCAGATACTTCAAGGTAGCTGTCAATCAGCTCCCAGAAAGGCAGCCCTGGGTGTGGCTCACAAGCTCTGAACTCAGCAGCCAGAGTTAATTTAGATGATTCAGCTGATCTCTGTTTGGTTGCCATAAGAAACGAATCAGACACTAATGATAACTCTCCCCTCTGAAAAGCCATGAATCCTTCCATACCTAACATCTGCTTCACATGGTACTGTGGATCGTTTAATGGCTCTCTTTTCCACATCTTTTGGTCCTGCCCTAACATAAAGCTATTTTGGATTGAGGCACAAAAACAATTCTACATGTTCTTCAATTAGGGCTTACCTCTCCATAAAACTAAGGCAGAAATTTATGTGCCTCATTCTTCCTATCTTGACCGCAGCAAGGTGGATTCCCACGAAGACAAGTTTCTTAAATGTACTCAGGATAACAAAATAACACATTCTCTAATTACCTGTTATAAATAAAAATGCAGCATTTCACAGATATAATTCCAACCTGTCTCTATCAGTCTTGGTGTACATAATTTCAGTTGCCCCTGTACACGACCCTGGATCTTCTGACTTTAGGGTCAGCTGCAATCTTACGGGAGGCTTCATGGAGCTTGTCTCTCTCTGCCCCCTGCACACAAGCCCCTCCCTTGCATTGCAGGACAAGGCTCTCACTGATTCATACGCACTGACTTCCTGCCGGCATGTACACAGCTGTCTCGGGTGCTCCTTGTGGTCCAGCTGTCTCGGCTCACAGGTGCACCCGTGCAAGGAGTGGTGCTGCGAATCCCAAACATTCTCTTGGCCAATCATTGAAAAATTCCTGGCAGGAGACATCTCATTACGCTCCCTCCTAATAACATATTCAGCCTGGGAAGCTACCCCCTTCTCACCCCTTTCAAACCTGACCATACGAGCATCAGTGAAGCTAGAGGCTCTTAAGGTATTAACCCAGAATTTCCAGTTCTCTATTGGCTGCACAAAGGCATACAGGCAGTAAGTGAACTGTTTTAGGGGGAAAACATCAGAACTTTCCAACAACCTCTATTCTTTAAATGTGTCAGATTTTCTCCTGTACTTCTAGATGAAACCATTGTTTAAGAAACTGAAAAAGAAAAACGTAGTTAGAAATACCTGATCAGCTGGCTAAATTACTAGACAGAAAAAAACAGTGTGTTAAAATCTATGAGGGCTACATACGACATGCTGGGAGAAAACACGTTTCCGTCTATTGCTAAATGGCAGAAGGATCTAGGAAGGGAGTTTAATCTGAATGGAAGCTATATCCTGGGCCTCATAGTCCTCCAGCTCGGAAAGTATAATGGAGGTCTAACAGAAACTTATAACAGTGTGGTACTTAGTACCAAGCAGATTAGCAAAAATATGCTCGGGGGTATCAGATGCACGTTGAAGGGAAAGTGGAGCAGAGGGCACTCTCTATCATATATTCTAGGGATGTGGGAAGCTGAACATATTTTGGAAGAAGTTTTTTAAACTATGCTCCAGATAAGCAAACATCTTTTTTTTTCTTTTTTAATAAACAAGGTTGAGCTGAAATCTAGACCCACTATGGCACTGTGCCACCAGAACGGATCTTTAATGATGTGATGTAGAAAGATGTAAGGCAGAGAAATATGTAAGACCTCTGGCAATGTACATGTGCAAGATTAGTAATTTTGTATAAATGATATTATGGATAGATGTACTAATTGGATTACACACTGTAAACAGCTGGTAACCTTGTTGTACTATGTTATATGAAAAATTGAATAAAAATGGAATATATAAAAAAAAATTATCTTTATTGTGTAAACATCACTAGAGGGGTTAAGATTTGAGAAATTTCTTTCATGGGCAAACTCCTTTAATCCCTATATTTTGGAAACATCAATCCCCTCCCACGCTTGACCTCTATGCTAGCGTGTATGAAATACTACATATGAAAGTATGGCTGATATGTCCATAAATAAATTACATCCATTACAGGCGATCTGGGCCCTTGGGATACATATTGGATAGCGCACCCTAACTGACAAAAACATGCTCTAACTGTACCTTAACCATGGAGTTATATCTCCCCTTAATATTTGGGGAACTAAACAGGCATCTAGTTCTGTCTTTAGCATTTGCTTATTAGGTGTAATCTAACAGGTTGCCTAAGCAATGCGTAATACAATGGGGCACATTTACTAAGAATGGTTCAAACTGCACTGTGTGGCTTGCCTGTGTATAATGCAGGGTGGGCCAGATTCATGTTTTCTGGCGCCCATTCATTTATTAATCTGGCGCTCCATGGACTAACCCGACAGAGTGCACCACTTTTTTGAGGGTCTATCTTTAATATGGGGTGTGCAACACACTTCTGTCGGATGTGCATGTTAAATCTGACACACGGTCTGACTGAGCGCCGGAACACCCCCTAATTTGTCACATGATGCCTAGTGCAGCTGTGCCACAAAACGATCACGTGCAACACAAATTGTATGCAGATACTTCTTAAATACCTGTGCAAGCAGTTTGCAATAGTCCCCCAGAAAACTGATGCAAAGCCCTCAGTAAATGTGCCCCAATGTATTAAAAGAGTATTATACAAGCAATCAAATGATTGCATGTTCAGGTCTCCATTTGGGACCAATAGTAAATGAGTGTCCTTATTAATGGGATTTGGAATAGGTAGTGCAGTTATGTATTCATATTTTGTTTAGTAGTAACTGTTGATAGTGTAATGGTATGCTTATATCAGAGATAAGTAGCCAGGACAACTGCGCAGTATCAGGGCTTTCTAACTCTTTACCCTAACCTGAATTGGCACTGCCCCTGTGATGAGTAGTGTATGATGAATCACCTGATACCATTGACAAAGTGATACTGGGTAGTAAGAGAGAGGCTGTTTGCTAGCTACAAGGATAGGCACTAGCTTTAAAGCTGCAAACAAGCTGCACTAACTTTAAATGTGCAGTGTAAAAAATAAAGTATACCAACCCTAATAGCACGGTGAGACTGTGATACCTTGTCCACCTACAAGTGTCTATTGAGGTGCTGCTGAGAGAGAGAAAATGATTGAACTGCTGATGGAAAGTAACTGTTCCAAGTGAGACAGATAAGCATAAACCCTGCAATAGAAGAGTTTAAAAAACAGCAAACTTTGAGAGACTGTTTTATATTGACAATGCCAGTTTTTCACCATGCATTGTGATATACTGCTTCTGCAGCCAAAGATGCCTGTAAAGTGTGCTTCCCTTCCATTATAAGGTCACAGGGTAACATATTACTGCTGAAAGCTTATACTCCTAGTACTCCCAGCCTATAAATCCATATGAAGAGGGAGAGGGGAAGACAGTGGAAGCTTTGCGCTGATAAATACATAACAAAATCAATGCATTTCCTGTACTGTGCTAGTTCTCTTATTAGTCACACTGCATCCATCTTTTTCTCCTGTTTTGAACAAGAAGAGCATTGACCTGTAGTTTGCTGTCATTGTATTGGACAGCATATCTGTCATAAAGATATGCTCTACTGGGAATAAAACTAGGCTGTTGAAGAGTTTTAGTAGTACAAGGATTAATCTCTTGTGGCCCTGACCAAGTGGACAAGAGTTAGATTTGCTGCTTGTGTAGAGTAGTGTCACAGCTAATTCTCTGGTGGCCTTTTTTTTGCTTAGACTTGGTCTTTGAAGTGGTCTACAACCTGTGACCTGTGCAGTACTAAAGTAATGCTTTGTGATGGAATATATTAGCTACAAAAGGGCACTAACCTAGGGCTTCTGGTATCCAGACCCCTCTAGCGTTTGTGCCCAGCAAAGCAATTTTAAAAGACAATTTCGGACAATCAAAGCAAACAGCAACCCTTATTGTATCCAAACTCCACAATAACATCATACTTTCTTATTTGTTTAAATAAGTCTCTGATTATGTTCAGTATGTATTGTAAGCATGAACTTTTTTTATTTCAAATGGGCCAAGAATATCTGTAAAGTATAGCAATTTTCTATTTCTAGCCATTGATTATAAATATTGATATGACATTGATCTCCATTTAAGCATCTCCATTTTATGTACAATATGCCTTTTTAAGTTCAGTTAGACTTCTTCAGATAGGATCCAAAGATTGTTAGAGCCATTGAAATGACAGATATGGCACAGATGTTCACTACGGAAGATTTCAAAGGTAAATTTAAGGACCAATTACAATACTGCCTTTGGGTTACGTTCATGAGTGATTTTTGTGTAAAGCGTTCAACACCGGCAGGAAAGTAGCTTGAAAAGGGAAGTTCAAAGAAGGAACAAAGGACGTATAAATATACAGAATGAAATGTCTGTTTGAGAGTGCACGCCGCAGGTCAGACACAAATATACACAGAAGTGAAATGTTCTTTCAAGTGGTAACATGTTTACCAGTAATAGGAAATTGTTTGCCCTCTATGAAGCCATGAAAAGCAACTATTACACAAAGGTCTAATAGAAGTTGACAATTGGGAGTAAATTCCTTGTGACAGAAAAATAAGACTACAAAAATAGAAAATGGACCCATGCCAGTTTTTGATAATATCAAAAGGAAAACTAAGTACATAGTACTTTGAGAAATGAATAGGGTCAGTAGGGGTAATTTGCCTTCTTGGGAAGAATACTTTTGCATGTGCACAAAGGCCATGCATTTTCCACTAGGAATTTTGGGAAAGAATTCACTAGTGCTACAATCATCATAGTTTTTTTTCTTTGGTGTATAATTGAGAAATTTGGCAGGTCTTTTTTGCGCCCTATGTATGATCATGTCTTTTTCCTTGTGATACATGTTTAGTTTTTTCTGTCCTGTCAGGCGCAACTTTTGGCCTCTTTTTAGACTTTTTTGTTACAAATGTCTCCAATTCACATGGACACAAGCCAAATGAGGGGGTAATATGCAGGAAGGGACACTACTGTAAATTTTGGATTTGAGGCTTTGTCCTGCATTTTAAGCACTCCACACACACACTCACACCAGAGAGATGACGACATATGAGGCTGTGGTCATATGTAATGCTAAGTAATTTTTTTCAAATACATCACAGCAGCTGAGAAGAGAAGATTCGCCTAATTACATTGCTGTCACCATGGTGTTTACAAAATACATATATTAACATGATGTTAACACATACACTAACATAGTGTTAACAAATGTGTTTGTTATCATAGTGTTAACTAGAGATGAGCAAACACTAAAATGCTCGGGTACTCGTTATTCGAGACGAACTTTTCCCGATGCTCGAGTGCTCGTCTCGAATAACGAGCCCCATTGAAGCCAATGGGAGACTCGAGCATTTTTCAAGGGGACCAAGGCTCTGCACAGGGAAGCTTGGCCAAACACCTGGGAACCTCAGAAAAGGATGGAAACAACACGGAAATGGACAGGAAACAGCAGGGGCAGCATGCATTGATGCCTCTGAGGCTGCTTAATCGTACCATTATGCCAAAATTATGGGCAACAGCATGGCCATGACAGAGTGACCGAATGAGGCTAGATAGCATCTAAAACATGCAATAATTGACCCTGACACTATAGGGGATGGCATGCAGAGGCAGCGGCAGGCTAGATAGTGTCATGGCAACATACCCTAAATGGACTCAGGTTTCACCAAAGGAGGTGAGCAAGAAGCGCTGAAATTATTTCCTATGTGAACAAAAGGTTGATGGTATATTTAGTCGATAACACAGCATGGTGACGACATAGTGACCAAGTTCCATAATGTATCTGGTGAAACACTTGAAAAATGAGCCTGACACAGCTCTTTTGATAAGGGGACGACATGTGGAGGCAGCCATGGAGATGACTTCCATGATTAAGAGCGACAGTATGGGGCATTCATATTGCGCTGCTATGATTGAAACTTCAGGTCTCCAGCATGGCGGCGACAGATGGGCCGAGTTCCATTATGTATCTGGTGAAACACCTGAAAATTCTGCCTGACACAGCTCGTTTGATAAGGGGATGATGTGCTGCATATCCTCTCGTGCTCCAGCGTCTGGGGTATAGAGGGTTGAAATTAGACATTGGTGGACGCTGTGGAGGATCGTGGAGGCAAAATGGATAGGAAACAGCAGGGGCAGCATGCATGGATGCCTCTGAGGCTGCCTAATCTTGGGATGGAGCTGGCAGTCCACTGCCAGGCGAGCTTTCGCCTGTCCAAGCCCCTGTCTCTCGGCTCCTCCCCACCCAAAATGGGCCTGGGGGCCAGAAGCGTTTACTTTGAAAAAATTATAATTTTCAAAGCAGGCCGGGTCGTTTGAATATTTCACCTAGGAATAATGGAATAGCATAGTGGTCCTATTTTTAATTGTTTTTTCGGAAATGGTTCCATGATTAAGAGCGACAGTATGGGGCATCCATATTGCGCTGCTATGATTGCAACTTCAGGTCTCCAGCATGGCGCGACAGATGGGCCGAGTTCCACTATGTATCTGGTGACATACTTTTAACGGCTAAATTGCTTATTGCCCGAGGGTGGAAATCAAAAACACCCCCATCAGTACTTTCCATTCCTTGCTCTAGCTGGGCATTGTTCTTATGAGAGACTGAACGCCCTTATAGATGGCTCTAAGCCAAGCTACCAGAATATGTGGGACCTTTGGATAAAATTGCACCCCAATATGAACCCTGGATTACCAGGGCTTTCTGCATAATTTGTGTAGGTTACCGTCTGAACTAGGATAAAGCCAAAGAAGATAGCCTTGTTATCCGAAGGATAATTTTGTCTAAGCCTACTTGTCTCAGGAGAACCTGTAACCCCATGATAGATGTCCCTCCTCCCTTTGGAAGGAGGAGGAATACAATTTGGTTTTCTTGGTTTTCATGTTTGTATTCTTGTTTAGTTCTTTTTTTTTCTTTTTTAATAAACAAGGTTGAGCTGAAATCTAGACCCACTATGGCACAGTGCCACCAGAACGGATCTTTAATGATGTGATGTAGAAAGATGTAAGGCAGAGAAATATGTAAGACCTCTGGCAATGTACATGTGCAAGATTAGTAATTTTGTATAAATGATATTATGGATAGATGTAATAATTGGATTACACACTGTAAACAGCTTATAACCTTGTTGTACTATGTTATATGAAAAATTGAATAAAAATGGAATATATAAAAAAATATATCTTTATTGTGTAAACATCACTAGAGGGGTTAAGATTTGAGAAATAGGGAAAACATCAGAAACTTTCCAAACAACCTCTATTCTTTAAATGTGTCAGATTTTCTCCTGTACTTCTAGATTAAACCATTGTTACAGAAACTGAAAAAGAAAAACGTAGTTAGAAATACCCGATCAACTGGCTAAATTACTAGACATAGAAAAAAACAGTGTGTTAAAATCTATGAGGGCTACATACGACATGCTGGGAGCAAACACGTTTCCGTCTATTGCTAAATGGCAGAAGGATCTAGGAAGGGAGTTTAATCTGAATGGAAGCAAGATATATCCTGGGCTTCATAGTCCTCCAGCTCGGAAAGTATAATGGAGGTCCAACAGAAACTTATAACAGTGTGGTACTTAGTACCAAGCAGATTAGCAAAAATTTGCTCGGGGGTATCAGATGCACGTTGAAGGGAAAGTGGAGCAGAGGGCACTCTCTATCATATATTCTAGGGATGTGGGAAGCTGAACATATTTTGGAAGAAGGTTTTTAAACTATGCTCCAGATAAGCAAACATTTAGATTTTTCCAAAACCATCACTGGCCTTATTGGGATTGAGAATCAGTAATATTCCTAAAAAAAGCCGAAATAGGACACATACTTTAACGGTAAATTGCTTATGCCCGAGGGTGGAAATCAAAAAACCCCCATCAGTACTTCCATTCCTTGCTTAGCTGGGGATTGTTCTTATGAGAGACTGAACGCCTTATAGATGGCTCTAAGCCAAGCTACCAGAATATGTGGGACCTTTGGATAAAATTGCACCCCAATATGAACCCTGGATTACCAGGGCTTTCTGCATAATTTGTGTAGGTTACCGTCTGAACTAGGATAAAGCCAAAGAAGATAGCCTTGTTATCCGAAGATAATTTTGTCTAAGCCTACTTGTCTCAGGAGAAACCTGTAACCCATGATAGATGTCCCTCCTCCCTTTGGAAGGAGGAGGAATACAATTGGTTTTCTTGGTTTTCATGTTTGTATTCTTGTTTAGTTCTTTTTTTTTCTTTTTTAAATAAACAAGGTTGAGCTGAAATTCTAGACCCACTATGGCACAGTGCCACCAGAACGGATCTTAATGATGTGATGTAGAAAGATGTAAGGCAGAGAAATATGTAAGACCTCTGGCAATGTACATGTGCAAAGATAGTAATTTTGTATAAATGATATTATGATAGATGTAATAATTGGATTACACACTGTAAAAAGCTTATAACCTTGTTGTACTATATATATGAAAAATTAGATAAAAATGGAATATATAAAAAAATATATCTTTATATCTTTATTGTGTAAACATCACTAGAGGGGTTAAGATTTGAGAAATTTCTTTCATGGGCAAACCCCTTTAATCCCTGTATTTTGGAAACATCAATCCCCTCCCACGCTTGACCTCTATGCTAGCGTGTATGAAATACTACATATGAAAGTATGGCTGATATGTCCATAAATAAATTACATCCATTACAGGCGATCTGGGCCCTTGGGATACATATTGGATAGCGCACCCTTGCTTATTAGGTGTAATCTAACAGGTTGCCTAAGCAATGCGTAATACAATGGGACACATTTACTAAGAATGGTTCAAACTGCACTGTGTGGCTTGCCTGTGTAAAATGCAGGGTGGGCCAGATTCATGTTTTCTGGCGCCCATTCTTTTATGAATCTGGCGCTCCATGGACTGGCCCGACAGAGTGCACCACTTTTTTGGGGGTCTATCTGTAATATGGGGTGTGCAACACACTTCTGTCGGATGTGCATGTTAAATCTGACACACGGTCTGACTGAGCGCCGGAACACCACCTAATTTCTCACATGATGCCTAGTGCAGCTGTGCCACAAAACGGTCACGTGCGACACAAATTGGATGCAGACACTTCTTAAATACCTGTGCAAGCAGTTTGCACTAGTTCCCCAGAAAACTGGCGCAAAGCCCTCAGTAAATGTGCCCCAATGTATTAAAAGAGTATTATACAAGCAATCAAATGATTGCATGTTCAGGTCTCCATTTGGGACCAATAGTAAATGAGTGTCCTTATTAATGGGATTTGGAATAGGTAGTGCAGTTATGTATTCATATTTTGTTTAGTAGTAACTGTTGATAGTATAATGGTATGCTTATATCAGAGATAAGTAGCCAGGACAACAGCGCAGTATCAGGGCTTTCTAACTCTTTACCCTAACCTGAATTGGCACTGCCCCTGTGATGAGTAGTATAGGATAAATCACCTGATACCATTGACAAAGTGATAGTGGTTAGTAAGAGAGAGGCTGTTTGCCAGCTACAAGGATAGGCACTAGCTTTAAAGCTGCAAACAAGCTGCACTAACTTTAAATGTGCAGTGTAAAAAATAAAGTATACCAACCCTAATAACACGGTGAGACTGTGATACCTTGTCCACCTACAAGTGTCTATTGTGGTGCTGCTGAGAGAGAGAAAATGATTGAACTGCTGATGGAAAGTAACTGTTTCAAGTGAGACAGACAAGCATAAACCCTGCAATAGAAGAGTTTAAAAAATAGCAAACTTTGAGAGACTGTTTTATATTGACAATGCCAGTTTTTCACCATGCATTGTGATATACTGCTTCTGCAGCCAAAGATACCTGTAAAGTCTGCTTCCCTTCCATTATAAGGTCACAGGGTAACATATTACTGCTGAAAGCTTATACTCCTAGTACTCCCAACCTATAAATCCATATGAAGAGGGAGAGGGGAAGACAGTGGAAGCTTTGCGCTGATAAATACATAACAAAATCAATGCATTTCCTGTACTATGCTAGTTCTCTTATTAGTCACACTGCATCCATCTTTTTCTCCTGTTTTGCAAAAGAAGAGCATTGACCTGTAGTTTGCTGTCATTGTATTGGACAGCATATCTGTCATAAAGATATGCTCTACTGGGAATAAAACTAGGCTGTTGAAGAGTTTTAGTAGTACAAGGATTAATCTCTTGTGGCCCTGACCAAGTGGACAAGAGTTAGATTTGCTGCTTGTGTAGAGTAGTGTCACGGATAATTCTCTGGTGGCCTTTTTTTTGGCTTAGACTTGGTCTATGAAGTGGTCTACAATCTGTGACCTGTGCAGTACTAAAGTAATGCTTTGTGATGGAATTTATTAGCTACAAAAGGGCACTAACCTAGGGCTTCTGGTATCCAGACCCCTCTATAGTTTGTGCCCAGCAAAGCAATTTCAAGACAATTTCGGACAATCAAAGCAAACAGCAACCCTTATTGTATCCAAACTCTACAATAACATCATACTTTCGTATTTGTTTAAATAAGTCTCTGATTATGTTCAGTATGTATTGGCAGCATGAACCTATTATATTTCAAATGGGCCAAGAATATCTGTAAAGTATAGCAATTTTCTATTTCTAGCCATTGATTATAAATATTGATATGACATTGATCTCCATTTAAGCATCTCCATTTTATGTACAATATGCCTTTTTAAGTTCAGTTCTTCAGATAGGATCCAAAGATTGTTAGAGCCATTGAAATGACAGATATGGCACAGATGTTCACTACGGAAGATTTCAAAGGTAAATTTAAGGACCAATTACAATACTGCCTTTGGGTTACGTTCATGAGTGATTTTTGTGTAAAGCGTTCAACACCGGCAGGAAAGTAGCTTGAAAAGGGAAGTTCAAAGCAGGAACAAAGGACGTATAAATATACAGAATGAAATGTCTGTTTGAGAGTACACGCCGCAGGTCAGACACAAATATACACAGAAGTGAAATGTTCTTTCAAGTGGTAACATGTTTACCAGTAATAGGAAATTGTTTGCCCTCTATGAAGCCATGAAAAGCAACTATTACACAAAGGTCTAATAGAAGTTGACAATTGGGAGTAAATTCCTCGTGACAGAAAAATAAGACTACAAAAATAGAAAATGGACCCATGCCAGTTTTTGATAATATCAAAAGGAAAACTATGTACATAGTACTTTGAGAAATGAATAGGGTCAGTAGGGGTAATATGCCTTCTTGGGAAGAATACTTTTGCATGTGCACAAAGGCCATGCATTTTCCACTAGGAATTTTGGGAAAGAATTCACTAGTGCTACAATTATCATAGTTTTTTTCTTTGGTGTATAATTGAGACATTTGGCAGGTTTTTTTTGCTCCCCTATGTATGATCATGTCTTTTTCCTTGTGATACATGTTTAGTTTTTTCTGTCCTGTCAGGCAACTTTTGGCCTCTTTTTAGACTTTTTTGTTACAAATGTCTCCAATTCACATGGACACAAGCCATATGAGGGGGTAATATGCAGGAGTGGACACTACTGTAAATTTTGGATTTGAGGCTTTGTCCTGCATTTTAAGCACTCCACACACACTCACACCAGAGAGATGACGACATATGAGGCTGTGGTCATATGTAATTTTAACTCAGTTTTTTCAAATGCATCACAGCAGCTGAGAAGAGAAGATTTGCCTAATTACATTTCTGTCAACATGGTGTTTACAAAATACATATATTAACATGATGTTAACACATACATTAACGTAGTGTTAACAAATGTGTTTGTTATCATAGTGTTAACGCATGCATTTTTGTAAACGACACACTAACAGCAATGTAATGAGGCAAATCTGCTCCTCTCAACTTTTTTGATGAGCCTGAAAACACTCAGATGCTAGGGGCTAAAGAAAAGTGGGTGTTGTTATACCCCCTTATTTGTAGAACCCTCCTTATAATAACCTCTTTTCTGTGGCCTGTCCTTGTAAGAAGAAGGTTGCATCAAAGAGGGAATTATAAGGAGGGGGCTACAGAAAAGAAGTAATCTAAGGAGGGGGCTACAGAAAAGGGGGCATGATTAGGGAAACTGCAAAAAGGGGTAGCTGTGAGGAGAACGCATCAGAAAATAGGGCACTATAAAGGGGGTGGTAGGAAAGTGGGTAATACTGTGGGTAATTAATTGATAGGGGCTGAAATTAGACATTATAAAAGCTGGGGCTGTGGGAAAGGGGTATAATATTGGTCTGGTTATGTATAGGATAAGGATGGAGCACACAATTTTTTGATGGGAGGAGCATTTCTCTTTTTCATTGTATTTCTATAAGCTTTCTAGAACCTGGAGTCATACTCCACTCTTCAGGCCCTGCTCAAGGTACAATTAATCAGTTTTGACTGGAGTATTCCTTTAACCATTAGATAAAACAGTGTCGTCAATGGAAACATCACCTGTATAGAAAATAATTGGCTCCACCCATCACAATCCACCTCAATTTTGGAAGAGGAAGAACAGTGAATGGTGCAGGATATGGAAGCAGCAGCTTTAAAGTGGAAGGAGAACTTTAACCATTTTTAAATTTTTACTAAAGTAATTTTTACAGTATAATACCGAATAAGAAGAAAGATCTATACAAATTCTTAAGATGGATCATCATGCACTTTGTGAAAATGAACACAAAAGTAAAAGTTCTTTACTAGAGATGAGCAAACACTAAAATGCTTGTGTGCTCGTTTTTCGAGACAAACTTTTCCCGATGCTCGAGTGCTCATCTTGAATAACGAACCCCATTGAAGTCAATGGGAGACTCGAGCATTTTTCAAGGGGACCAAGGGTCTGCACAGGGAAGCTTGGCCAAACACCTGGAAACCTCAAAAAATGATGGAAACACCATTATGTATCTGGTGAAACACCTGAAATTTCTGCCTGACACAGCTCGTTTGATAAGGGGATGATGTGCTGTATTTCCTCTCGTGCTCTAGCGTCTAGGGTATAGACAGTTGAAAGTTGCGCATGGAGACATTGGTGGACGCTGTGGAGGATCGTGGAGGCGAAATGTACAGGAAACAGCAGGGGCAGTATGCATGGATGCCTCTGAAGCTGCCTAATCTTGGGATGGAGCTGGCGGTCCGCTGCCATGCGAGCTTTCGCCTGTCCAAGCCCCTGTCTCTCAGCTCCTCCCCACCCAAAATGGACCTGGGGGCCAGAAGTGTTTACTTTGAAAAAATTATAATTTTCAAAGCAGGCGGGGGCTACAAACAGCACTTCTAAAAACCTTTTGTATAAGATCAAGTGTAGTACTGTTCTTATAAGTAATTGGCTTGGTGTTGGCGGGTGAGGGGAATGTAAACAGATGCACAAGAAATGCTGAAATAATATCGGTAAATGACAAAAGTTTGGCAGTATATTTTGTGGATAACACAGCAGGGTGGCGACAAAGTTAACAAGTTTGATGTGGAAGCCATGAAAACAACCCAAAATTCTGCCTGACACAGCTCGTTTGCTAAGGGGACGATGTATGGAGGCAGCTATATGGACGACTTTGAGAGGCAGCTATGGAGATGATGTGTGGAGGTAGCAATGGAGACAACGTGTGGAGGCAGCTATAAAGACGACGTGTGGAGGCTGCTATGAGACAATTTAATTTGGATAGTGCCTGTATGTGGCAGTCCAAAAAAGTTTTCAAACCAGAAGAGCCGGTAGGTGGTCCTCCAGAAAAATTAAATAGATTGAGTGCCTGTATGTGGCAGTCCAAAAAAGTTTTCAAACCAGAGGACTGGGTGGGTGGCCCTCCAGAAAAATTAAAAACGAGCTGTGTCAGGCAGAATTTTGGGTTGTTTTCATGGCTTCCACATCAAACTTGTTAACTTTGTCGCCATCCTGCTGTGTAATCCCCAAAATATACTGGCAAACTTTTATCATTTACCGATATTATTTCAGCGCTTCTTGCGCATCTGTTTACATTCCCCTCACCTGCCATATCCCAAACTTATAAGAACGCTACTACACTTGATCTTATACAAAAGGTTCTTAGAAGTGCTGTTTGGGGAGTAGCCTAGAGACAGGGGCTTGGATTGGCGAAAGCTCGCCTGGCAGCGGAGCGCCAGCTCCATGCCAAGATCCAACTAACATAGTTTTAACTGCAGCACCTTTAATCTACTACTAGTTCACTGCCTCCATACATGGTCCCCTTATCAAACGAGCTGTGTCAGGCAGAATTTTGGGTTGTTTTCATGGCTTCCATGTTAACTTTGTCGCCACCCTGCTGTGTAATCCACAAAATATACTGGCAAACTTTTATCATGTACCGATATTATTTGAGCGCTTCTTGCTCACCTCCTTTGGTTCCTCTCTGCCACCCATTGGTTTGAAGCCTGAGTCCATTTAGGGTGTGTCGCCATGACACTCTCTAGCCTGCTGCCGCTGCCTCTGCATGCCGTCCCCTATAGTGTCAGGGTCAATTATTGGATGTTTTAGATGCTATCTAGCTTCATTCTGTCACTCTGTCATGGCCATGCTGTTGCCCATAATTTTGGCATAATGGTGCGATTAGGCAGCCTCAGAGGCATCCATGCATGCTGCCCCTGCTGTTTCCTGTCCATTTCCGTGGTGTTTCCATCCTTTTCTGAGGTTCCCAGGTGTTTGGCCAAGCTTCCCTGTGCAGAGCCTTGGTCCCCTTGAAAAATGCTCGAGTCTCCCATTGACTTCAATGGGGCTCGTTATTCGAGACGAGCACTCGAGCATCGGGAAAAGTTCGTCTCAAATAACGAGTACCCGAGCATTTTAGTGCTCGCTCATCTCTAGTTATAACCACTGGGGGTCCACAGGTGTCTCTTACAATATTTAGTTTGAACAAAGTAGATCCCTATCCCTGTCCGCATTCTGTGTATATAATTTAGATTTATCTATAAAATAACAAAAGGAAATATTGTATTAGAGTAATAAGTTTGTATATGTATTAGAATACAGTGGGGTTCTTTTACCTTCTAAGCCCCCCATGTAAAAGGGATTTCTATCATCTACTCTGCCCTACTTCAGTTCAGTGCTATAACTAAACCTTTCTGCGCCCTCAGGTGGAAACTAGATCTAGAGACAGAAATTGCAAATAAGCCTTGGTTCTAGGACCTTACTTGGGTCAAAAAAGTCTCAAACTGGGGTACTCATAAATAGCTCTCTGTTGGTACCTCATCCCAGGAGTTGTGGTGCTAAGGGAAACTTTTTTCATGCATGATGGGTATGCCTGGCAAGTAATGCTTTCTGGAAAGCAGCCCAGCAATCAATATATACCAGAAGATGCAGCAGTGTTACACTGCTCCGATAACGCTAGCAGACACTGCCGTGATGTACACTAGAAATGCCGGACTGCGCTGTAAGCGGTCTGACATATTCATGAGGGGGCAGTCCGAGGTGCTGCCTCTTCTCTGGAACCTCCCCCCCACTCCATAGTTGGGCAGTGACTGCCGAGCGTCCTGAGGCAGTCGATGCTCCTAATCCTGCCCCCTTGATGAATACGCCGCTATGAGAGCGGTCCGGCGTTTCTAGTGTACATCGCAGCAGGTTTCCAATAAAGCTAGCAGTGTAACACTGCTGCATCTGTTATAGCACTAGTGCCATTTTTAGTGCCATTTTATCAGGCGTCAGGTCCTCTTTAAATAAACTCAAGATAACAAAATAACACCTTTTCTAACTCCTTGTTATTAACAAAAATACAGTATTTGATATAATTCCAACCCATCTCTACCAGTCCTGGGGTTTACAATTTTGGTTGATCCAACCATAAATATTCTATCTTCTATGGTCAAACAGACTCTTCTCATGAACAGCGTTTCCTGTCTGCATGATGCTCCCTGCCCCTTCCCCCTTCATTACAAGACAAGCTCACAAACAGACATTCACAGACACATCCTGCCACCAAGCAGCAGCCTGCAAAGATTTACTCTACAAGCTACAGACAACATAAGGTCTTTATAACAGGGGAGTTATAGCAGAGCTAACTGTGTGTCTTATATCTGAGATATAGTATAACTAACAGTGTGTTGTAGGTAAATTACCTAGAGTGTCATTGTGTGTTTTATCCGTCTCATGAATATCATCATCTTTTATCTTTGATCTATTTCATCTCTCTTTTTCTAGTGAATGTTCAGAAACTAATTGAAAGTGTAGATAAACCCTGCACCCTGATAATCTAAGCATATTATCAGCATACAGGGATCATAACGTGTCTGCTTAGAAAGTCCCCGCCTACACTCTGGAATTTTACACAGACCATTACCGTGTTGTAGGAGCTAAAACAGCAATAAAAGTGAGTAAAATTGTAAAGTAAGGGGGTCTATCGGATGAAGACTGGGGGGCGGCTCAGGAGTCTCACACCTTGGTATCACCGGCAGCCAATAATAAACTAATTCAGTTGTTCATCATCCATCAATGCTATATATCTCCAGTCAAACTGTTTCATATGCATAGATTGCCGAACTCTAGATGTCACAGATGTCATGTGGACAGGGCAGATTTCATCCACCTAATATGGACTTGCAATTACATAGCCGTATTCTGGACAGAAGCAGTTTCTCTGCTGTCTGATATCCTGAATAAACCGGTCCCTACCTCGCTGGCCCTATGCCTGTAGGGAATTACCTGGGAGGATGACTGGTCCCATTAAGAAGCTATTTTATTGAAGGAAGCTCTGTTTTTGGCCCGTAAGGCCATTGCCATACGCTGGATGGCTTATCGCTCTCCTACTGTCTCTCAGTGGAAGAAACTAGTTAATCTGACTCTACCTTACGAGAATATAGTTTACAAACATCGGGGCTGCCCTGATAAGTTCAGAAAAGTGTGGGGCTCTTGGTGCTCTTCCCCAGATACCCTTTTTATTGTTTGCAGTCTGAGAGAGTCTCTTGTCCTTTTTCAGTGATTGCAATACTCGATGGAGGTTATATTATTATAATTTTACATATTACAGTTGGGCACCCTTCCTGCACTCCTCTGTGCACTGTCAACAGGAGGGATTCCTTGCTCTCCAGAAATAGGGTGGTGGGTTACCTTGTTGCCTAACCATTGTTACTACCTTTTCTTTAACTCCATTTCTCTCTTGACACCTCTCGACCAGGTTGGTTACTGTTCTTTGTATGGGTTGGGGAGGGGTTTACTGGATCGCTGTTTTTGTACAGATGTTATCACACATGACAAATGACTGTGTAAAGATATATGTTGTTATATCTGATGTACCTCAGCTAATGATCCTTGTTTTGTGATGTTGCACCCTTTCATTTCTGTGCCAATAAAGCGATTTAAAAAAAAAAAAGTAAGGGGGTCTACAATTATCTTCATTGTGTAAACATCACTAGGGAGTTATAATTTGAGAACTTTCTTCCATGGGCAAACTCCTTTAATTGGATGAACTTTCCATGCACCAAAAGGTTTGGTTTTTAAAACACAACTATATAAAAATTATAATCAAAGCAAGTTCAAACAAAATTTAACCATGCATTTAGTAAATCAATTAGCCGCACAGCGCTGTGCTCAGGAAATTTCACTACATCAGTACCCGATGTAGGGCTGAGTGATCTGCCATTACCCGACTAAAACATTTGGTCTCATATAAAACAATATAGCTTCTATTTTCAAATTTACATTTCCATTATCTGCTGCATCTATTACAACCTTGTCATACCCTTTAATCGAAGAAACCGCATAGATTTTCCATTTATGTCTAGGAAGTGACAGAGATTAAAAGCTTTTTTGTCTAACATTGAATTAATATTTAATAATGGTTTCACACCTGCCACGCTTGTGGAGCTGGCGAGATTGTATTCAGTGGTGGAAATGCTGCATTGATCTGATGACAAAAATAGCTCCGCCATCATTGAGACAGGAATGAATCACAGATTTCTAGGTTTCGCGAGGGTCTCCTTATTATCTCTAAAAGTTTATATTTTCTTTCAGAAGGTATATATTTTGTGATGGCCATGAATTTCTTTTGTTTAACAGATAATTACATGTGTTCACTGAGATGTCAAGTCTCTCAATTTCTCATCCATGCCAGTGCAGTAATTGTATAATGGTCTTTAAAGCTGGGACAATAATAAGAAGCTACAGTTAGTCTTTGCTTTACTACTGGCACATGGAATTACTGGAAAGGCCAGTTATTTTCAGAATCATTTAATTAGATCCTAAAATATTATTTGTTTGGCATTGCATGAGGAGCTGACTTTTCAGGACAAGCTGCTGTTTGTGCAAATGAGGAGTAATACTGTTTCTAGCCATTGACTTGTATGCTGAAATTTACAGCAGTTTTGACTTTGTAGGTATTTGTAGACCCTGAACTGTATAAAGGATGTGGTCCCTCTTCTAAATTTTCTAAAATTATATTTCTCTTACAACCTATATAGAATATAATATCAAAAGTAAGAAATATTGAATAAATACATGCAAAAATGAATAAAAAAGGTACATCTTTATTGAATCAGGTATAATAAAACAAGATCAAAAACAGAAGGACATAAATGCAGGACTAAAGGCATTCCCTTAGGTCAACATATTAATAATGAACATGGACTATAGTGGTCAGCAAAATAACTACTGTATATACTCGAAAATAAGCTGACCCGAGTATAAGATGAGGTACCCAATTTTAACACAAAAAAACTGGAAAATCCTATTGATTCAGGTATAAACCTAGGGAAGGAAATGCATTGGTCACAGTCTCCAGCCAGTATATAACCGACTCCCCCAGTATATAGCTACCCAATCCCCTTCCTACCAGTATATAGCTGGCAAGCCCCTGCCCCCCAGTATAAAGCTAGCCCATGCCCGCTAGTATATAGCCATCCAGCAACTACCCCAATACACAGCCAACCAATGCCCCAGTATATAGCCAGCCCCCTGCCCCCAGTATAAAGCCTGCCAGCCCTTTTTCCCCTAGTATATAGTCTGCCCCCATTATATAGCCTACCAGTCCATATCTTCCAGTATTTAGCATGCCCATGCCCCCTAGTATATAGCCATCCAGCCACTACCCCAGTATACAGCCAGCTCCCTGCCTCCCAGTATTTAGCCTTCCAGCTCTTGGTCCCTTTGTATATAGCCTGCCCCCCAGTATATAGCCCACCAGTCCATATCTCCCAGTATATAGTCTGCCAGACCCTTCCCCCTGTATATATCCAGCCCCTGCCCCAAGTATTCAGCCAGCCCATGCCCCATTATACAGCTATCCCATGCCCCCAGTATACAGCCTGCCAGCCCCTGCCCCCAAGTATATAGCCAGTCCATGCCCCCAGTATATAGCCTGCCAATCCCTTCCCCCCAGTATATAGCCTGCCAGCCCCTGTGCCCCCATTATATATCCAGCCCCACCAGTATATATTCTGCCAGCACCAAGTATGCCCCAAGTATGCCAAGTCATAAATAAACACTGTACTCACCTTTCTGACGTCCCACACAGGCCCTCTTCTTGCTTGGTTTTCTCCGACTCGAGTATAAGCCAAAAACTCGGCTTATACCTGGGTATATGCTTACATTTACACCTCATGCACGGAACATGTAACCCACATAATCAATAATTGTATGGGCAAGTCAATACTGACAATATATAAGGGAAATGGCATGACATGGACAATAGGACATAATATAATTACAGACCATGGGTGCCTATGCCCAACATGTGTTTTGCATATCACCAATTCATCAGGAGATTGCCCCTAATCAGCACACACACCTCTTAATAGACCCCAAGTACCACCCACCTTTGTGGCCAAGACCAATCGCTAAATCTTTAATCCAGCATGTCAGATGTTTCAGGTAGATTAAGCTCCTGTGCTGTAAACCGGAAACTGGAAGTTTGGCAACAGAAGTGATATATTTAGAAGATGTGCATCTCTGAAATAGAGCTTGTCACAGCTGGATATAGCTGATCATGCTCCAAATCCTGCTGTACCATCTTGAATATTGGCAGCCCAGGAACTCAAAGGTATAAGGGATAGAGCAAAGAAACACGACTTAATGCATAATATAAATAACATTACAGTTCATGTTGAGGAGGAGATGGATAATGGGTTATAGTAAAACATTAAGCAAATCAGGTAAGTATTAAAAAGTGAAAAAAAGCTCCACAACTAATGTGTAAAGTGCCTAAGTGATAAGGACCATCCAAATGTCCATGGAAATAGTAGAGTGACAGTCATGTAAAGGGCAAGCTCAATCCAACTACTCCAATACAGTATTCCCATTAATATCCTACAAAGAAAAAATACTTAAAAAAATTAATAGAAAAACATAAAAAAGTGTAGCATTTCTCCATAAATTTGACACAGAGATATTCAACCAAACTAAAAGTATACCAGAATGAGAGAAATACAATGACATAGATCAGTCATTGTAAACTATCTTTTATCGAGAAATGTCGAAAAAGGGAGGGAATTATTAACTATAGGAGCTACTGTGCCAGGAAGTGTTTACAATAGTCTTCACACAGGTAAGCAACCTCTTAACTTCAACAAGGAGCTGTCCTGTTGGTAAAATTTCTTGAAGTGTCTCAGCACAGTTTTTGTCAGAGTATGTTCACATAACCATCTTCTCAATTCTCATAATGTAACACCTAAGCTAATAAGCCCACAATCACAGGTAACATGATAAACTACTCCAAATGTTGTTCAGCAACCTGTCATCAGAAACTTGCCTAAAACAACTAATACCAGTCTGCTGACTGGCAGCTTTACACCTTACAGATCATGTTTCTTTCCTAGCCCAGCATAGCTCCATCACCCAGACAACTTTGAAGTTAAATGTAAACTGGTAATATAAAGTCAAGGAGGCAGAGAGTTTAACTCCTCTTGGACCGCTCGCTGATGTCTAAAGTCAGTGGGCGGTCCGAGAGGAGTTAAACTCTCTGCCTCCTTTACCTGATATCTAGACGTCCCTGCAGTTTTCTGGACCGGGAACCGGTCTTTGGGTGTCAGAGGCACCCGGAGACCCTAGGGAGAAGGGAGATGCGGTTCGTTACCGCTTCTCCCTTCTCCGCTCCTCCATGAATCGCGCTGAATGAGCGCGATGCAAAGAGGAGCCGAGCCAGTGCGGCCGCCGGCTCCATTGGGGCTGCCGGATATGAAGGGGTTAATCAGAGCTGCTGTGTCTAATGAGACCCAGTACAGCTTTGATCCGAATCCCCAGTGACAGGTGGGCGTTCCCCTGTAACTGAGGCTCTTATAGATGCCTAAGATACAAGGGAAAACTTGTAAAAGTAAAAGAAAAAAGTGAAAATGTCCCCCAGGGGTCTTTTATGACCAGAGGGATATATAAAGTAAAAGCACACACATAAAATATTAACCTGTTCATGATCCACATCCGATATATCAGACACTGAGTGCACTATATCGGACGTGAGCGCTAGTTTCACTTTGGATGTCACCCTGTCGCGAGACAGGCTGACACCTTGGTGGGAGTTGTCGACATCGCCAACGGACACCCCTCCGATGACATCACAGGACCAATATTTGGCGAGTCACTACAGTCTGGCCTATGACAGCGAACTGTGATGACTTTTGGGCAAATCTTACTAGCCCAACGCTCTCCAACATAACCATTTTGGGATTGGTGGTGTTGGAGAGAGTTGTTCTAGTGATCTGTCCCTTTACTGTACCCCAAAATTAGCATGGAGGAGGAGTAGCATGGAGGAGTAGTTGTACTAGTGTGGAGGAGCAGGCGTAGCATGGAGGAGCAGGCATAGCGTGGAGGTGTAGGAGGAGTTGGAGGAGCATGGAGGAGTAGGCGTTTTGTGGAGGAGAAGGTGTTTTGTGGAGGAGAAGGTGTTTTGTGGAGGAGTAGGCGTTTTGTGGAGGAGCAGGCATTTGTGGAGGAGCAGGCGCTATGTGGAGGAGCAGGCGCTATGTGGAAGAACTGGCGTTGTTCTGTGTAGGTTGTGTACTATCCCCCCATCATGTCCCAGAAGACATAAACTGACTTGGAGGTATAATTATATGGCCCCAGATATGGAGTCTGCTAGTGGGGACGAGTGTGGGGACGTTTTATTTGTCCACAGAGAAGAGGTAGAGGGTGTGCTCCAACAGGGGCATAAAAAACAAACAATATACCAGTGTGACAAGTGCCCCGAGAAACCAGGGTTATGTATGAAGGAGTGCTTCAGAATTTACCACTGGATATATAATTGTACCCTGATGCACACAGCTCACACAGATTATACATCATGCCGCATGCCGCACCTTCCCTGCTGAGCTCTGCTGGGTGCCCAGCCTGTAGATTATTGCCACATATGGGGTATTGACCAGTCTAGTGAAAAGGGTGCTCCAAAAGCTAGATTTTCCTTGTCCCTTCTCAGGTCTGCCGTGTCCCCAGCCTGTAGACTATTTCCACACATGGGGTATTGCTATACTCGTAATAACTCAGAATGATTTTTGGGCTGTTTATTCACAGTGGGATGAGTTGGGTTGAATACATTTCTTCTGCCTCCTTCCCTTTGTATTAAATTTGACCCAGCAACTCAGCAATTAAAATGTTCATACAACCCTAGATACATTTTTGAGGGGTGCCCTTTCCTAAAATGGGTTCACTTCTTGGGGGTTTCTATTGTACTGGTAATTCAGGGGCACCCCAACATCGGTCTAGTGACAAAGATGCTCCAAAAGCAAAATTTTGCTCCTTCCCTTCTCAACCCTGCAGTGTGCCCAACCTGTGAATTATTAACACAATTGTGGTATTGCCGTACTCAGGACAACCCACAGAATGATTTTTGGGGTGTTTGTCTAAAGTGGCATGAGTTAGGCACAACATATTAGGCACTAAAATGACATTCTTGAGATAAAAACACAATTTTTGCTCTGCACCATTTATTTTGCATTACATTTTGACCAGTATGTTGGGGTTTAAAATGCTCACTGCAACTGCAGATAAATTCGGTGAAGGGTGTAGTTTGCAAAAATGTATAACTTCTTGGTGGTTTCTCTTGCACTAATACCTCATAGGCCATGCGAACCTGACATGGCACTCCAAATCCAAACATGAGAAAATGGAGTAGCAAAAGCAAAATTTCGCTCCTTCCCTTCTCAGCCCTGCAGTGTGTCCAGCCTGGCAATTATTGGGACTTGTGTGGTATTGCCATACTCATACAATTTTTACTCTTCTCTATTTATTTTGCATTAGATTTTGGCAAGCATGTTGGGGGTTAAAATGCTCACCATAACCCCAGATCAATTTTTTGAGGGGTCTAGTTTCCAAAATGGTGTAATTTCTTGACGATTTCTATTGCACTGGTACCTCACAGGCCATGCGAACATGGCATGGCACTCCAAATTCAGACGTGTGAAAACGGAGCTCCAAAAGCAAAATTTCGCTCCCTCCCTTCTCAGCCCTGCTGTGTACCCAGTATGTTAATTATTGGCACATGTGTGGTATTGCCATACTCGGAACAACCCGCAGAATGTTTTTTGTGGTGCTTGTCTAAAGTACCATGGGTTGGGCACAATATATGAGGCACTAAAATGAAATTTTTGAGATAAAAACACAATTTTTACTCTGCACCATTTATTTTGCATTAGATTTTGACCAGCATGTTGGGGTTTAAAATGCTCACCATAACCCCAGATAAATTCTTTGAGGGGTCAAGTTTCTTGATTGGTGACATCTTTGGATGTTTTCTATTGTACTGTTACTTCAAGGGACTCATCAAGTACACTGTGGCGCCACAAAACATTTGTAGCGTAATAGGCCGCCAAAAGCCCGATGGCAGGAACTCTGTTCTGGACATCGCTGTGCGACAAAACAGCAGTTGACATACACATGTCTGGTATTGCCATACTCGGAAGAAGCAGGGCAAAAATTTTGGGACTTGTATTTACCTCAAATTCCTTCTGAATGTGTCCATTTTAGGGCTAAATGAGAATAATCTTATTCAAAAATTGAAAATTTTCAATCCATTTTTGTTCACTTCCAGAGAAATAATTTAAGGGTTAAAATACATCTCAAATGCTGATTTGAATATTTTGAGATGTTGGGTTCATAAAATGGTGTTACTTGTGAGGATATATAGTACATAAGCCTTTATAAGGCACTTCCAAACTGAATTGGTCACCAAAAATTTAGCATTTTTCAAATCTCTTAATATAATATATATAAGGCGCACTGGAGAAAATCAAAGGATTTTTGTGTGCCTTATAGTCCAAAAAATACGGTACTTTGACTATGTCTGACAGTTATCTTTAGCTTCTCTGTCCTTGTAGTGATTTTCTCACACTTTAAAGCCACATGTCATCAAATAAGTTAGATTCTGATTGATTCTGATTTGATTATGTGTTCATCTCTTTATCAATTGTACCTATATGATATCCTGATTTAGATAGAGCCTGCCTGTCCAGTGCAGTGAAGATGTGGCATGTGGAAGGCTAGTACTATGTGCAATATTTCATACAACTCAGCATATCAAAAGGGAACTCTTTTAAAATGTACAGTTTATAGCAACTACTATATTGGAATACAGTTAGCTACGTCTGACCATATTTTCTGCAGCACCATTTTTAAAGGTTCTGCTAAACACAAGCATCAAACATAGTTTGAAATTAGCATTATTCAAGCAAATTGTTTGCAGAACATGCCCGGGATTGATAGCACTTATGTATTAAAATTTTTGTTGGAATTTTATTAGTGACCACAAAACAAAAACATTTAGGAAGAGATATTGAAAATAGAAACGATAGTGAAATCAACTCCAGAAACCAATTCAATTCTTTGCCGACTAACATTTTCTTATTTTAAGAAAACAGATGTCATGTAATTTTCTGCTGCAGTAAAATGGTGCAGATTTGCTGCAGATAAATTCTGTGCAGAAATTCTGTAGCATTTCTGAAGCACATCCTATCCATAAGGATATTTTCCATAAGGATATTTTACTGGCTAAAAATTACTGAGCAGGTTTTAACCATTACCCGCCAATAACCTTTTTCAATTTAACAGTTCCCCTTTTTTAAAACCACATTTTTTTAGTTTTTCAATGTACTGAGCTTTTCTAAGGGCTTTGTTTTCTGCATAAATAACTGTACTTCCTCATGGCAGTATTTAATTTTCCATGCCATTTTCTGGGAAACGGGAAAAATTCCAAATGCATTGAACGTGACAAAAAAAAACGCTTATGCAACATTTTCTTGTGGTATCTTTTTTTGTACAGCTTTCATTCTATGCACCAAATGACACGTCTCCTTACATCTTTGGGTCAGTGCATTCATATATTCAAATTCATATAGGTTTTATTTGGTTTTAATAGATTTTAATACATGAATACCTTTTCTTAAAAAAATTCCTCATTTTGAAAAAAATTCTGACACTGGTATCTTTCTCAAACTTATGGCACCATGTAAAGTGTAATTTCTTTGTGGGACATGATATAATTTTCAATGCAATCATTTTGGGCCTGCACTTTTTACACATTTTTACTGTTTATTTTTCTATCAGTTCTAGGGAAAAGGGAGTGATGTGAACTTTTAGGTCTTTAAAGAATTTTTAAAAAATTTTGCAGTATTGTAGTCAGGCCCGGCTCCAGCTTTTAGTGGGCCCCTGGGCAACAGAGCCTTCATAGGCCCCTTTGTGGGCCGCCCTCCAGTAGCCAAACTGCCCCCCCCCCTCCACCGCGTGGACACACTGCCCCTCCATCCACCTGTGTACACATTCCTCCCTCCTGTGGACACACTGCCCCCCTCCCCCTGTATACACACTGCACCCTCCTCCCCCTGTATACACACTGCCCCCCTCCCCCTGTATACACACTGCCCCTTCTCCCCCTGTATACACACTGCCCCCATCCCCCTGTATACACACTGCCCCCCTCCCCCTGTATACACACTGCCCCCTGTATAACAATTCCCACCTCCCCCTATATACACACTGCCCCCCTCCTCCCCCTATATACACAATACCACCCTTCCCCCCCTGTATACACACTGCCTCCCCCCCTTCCGGAAAAGAAAAAATCCTTGTTCCCTCATTTCCTCGTTCCCCCGAAGCAGCGCAGGAACGGCTTCCTTCTGTCTTCGCCATGTGCCTGCTATACAAGCCGGCGCATACCGTGTGGAGCGCAGCTTTGGGGGAACCAGGCAAGGGGGTTTTAGATTCTGCCTCTATGCTGCGCTCCCGACGAGCGCAGCATAAAGGCAGAAAACTACACGAGCCAGATGGTGATGAATTGTACCAGTGTCTTAAAGCGACACTGGTACAATTGATCCGGGGGCACGAGTGGGCCCATCCAGTACCACAGGGCCTCGGCACTTGCCCGGGTTAGCCAGTTGCTAACGCCGGGCTTGATTGTAGTAGACTGTAAATTCACTGTAAATAACAGATCCAGATCCTGCTATGGCCAATGCCCACCGATGATGTCAGTGTGGGCGCCGAACGTATCCAAGATGGATGGCACCCATATGGCTCCGTCACATAACATTGCGTTTAATAGCGGCAATTAAGTGCCAGCACTGATCGTGGTTGTCAGCTGCATGTGGGTAGAGGAATAAGTAGCATCACCAAGAATGATGCTGCAGAAAAACAGGTTAGTATAGATTTAAAAATGGAAATTAAAAGTGCACTTTTATTACATTATAATATATTATTGCTTTGTATTGCAGCAAACCCACAGGTAACACCCGTGATTGATGCTAGCACTAATCGCAGGTGCTTACCCTTCAATCGCATTAAAAAGCCAGTGGGACTTGGCATTGCCATGTAAGCTTAGATCGTAGTTCCCTGTGATGTCATCAGAGAGCGGCAATCGGTTACCATGACAGCCTTGAGTCATGCAAATACCCGAGGCTGCCTCGTTTTAATACATGTATTACAATGTGCGATTTGCACATTGTAATAGATGATGTGGAAAATAATGCAGTATGGCAGTATATGTTTGGATCAATCAGACAACCTAGGGATAAAGTACCTTAGAGGGTCTAAAAAAATAGAAAATAATTTTAAAAAGTTAAAAAAACAAAAACCTAAAAATTAAAATCACCCATCTTACCCTACAACTGATAACAACATGTTAGGCATCCCAAAATGTCTGATCTATCAAAATACAATAATGGTTATTTCCAGCATTTAACCCCAAACAGAAAATGGAGCCCAAAGTCGAAAATGCCACTTTTTTGCCATACATTCCTAAAAATAATAGCATTAGAAACAACATCATAACTCACAAAAAATGAAACCACACACAGCTCCCTACACTGAAGTATGAAAAAGTTATTAGCGTCAGCAAACAGCAAAATGAAGACTTTTTGTACAGGAGCTTTTAATTTTTGCAAATGTATGAAAAAATTATAAATAGAGGTGAGCGAGCACTAAAATGCTCGAGTGCTCATTACTCAAGTCAAACTTTTTCCGATGCTCGAGGGCTCGTTTCAAATAACGTACCCCATTGAAGTCAATGGGAGACTCGAGCATTGTTCAAGGGACCAATGCTCTGCACAGGGAAGCTTGGCCAAAAACCTGGAAACCTCAGAAAATGATGAAAACACCACGGAAATGGACAGGAAACAGAAGGGGCAGCATGCATGGATGCCTCTGAGGCTGCCTATTGCACAATTATGCCAAAATTATGGGCAACAGCATGGTGATGACAGAGTGACCGAGTGAGGCTGCTATGGGAACAATTACATTTGGATAGTGCTTGTATGTGGCAGTCCAAAAAAAACAGAGGACCGGGTAGGTGGCCCTCCAGAAAAATTAAATACATAAGTATTTGACTCAGTTCTAGAGGGTATTATTGTAATTTCCCAGGACAATAAATTGGAGATGCATCTCACCATGATGTTGGCCCTTTTTTGTTTTTTTTTGCTTTCAATTTTCAAATTTTCACTCCCCACCTGCAAAAACCCATATTTTATTTTTACCTTTGTTTAATGGCTTGGTTTCAGCATAAAAAATGTGATTCATAGTGACATTATTAATAGTTCTTGGCGTTACTTGGGATGGGAAAACATTCCAACGTAGTGAAAGTGGTGAAACAAAGTGCAATTCTTGTAGCTTTGTTTGGTTAGCAGCTTTCACTGTGTGCCCACAAATGTCTACTTTATTCTTTGGGTTTGTTTAATCACGGGAATACCAATTTATATAGGTCTATATTAGGATGAGCGAGCATACTCGGCGATCTTGATGCTCGTTCTAGCTTAGCGTATTCGCAACTGCTCGTTGCCGACTAGTATTTTTGCAAGCTCGAGAGATGGCATCACCCGCATCACGGGTACACTACATGCGAAAGCATTGTGTCTGGCCTGATCAGGTGACCTGGAAATACTAGCCTCTCCCGCACTGCTATGATCATTTCTTTTGAGCCATTATGGATATAGCTGCTGCTGGTCAGGGATAGCGTGAGGGGTGTTCTAGTAGCATTACTGTTAGGCAGTCATGATTCTCAGAATCCCTTACGGTTGGTGTTTTAGCGGGATTGATTCTCCCAGAACCCAACACCCTTTATGGCTACATTAGGTTTTTTCCAAAAGTTAAGTGACAGTCAACAGCAGCAAAATCCTTTTGGATGCGGTCAGTGTTGTTAGAAACTAGCCATTACAATCATCTTCTGAGGTTGCTGTCTGATTTTCTTCTGTACGCTTTACGCTTTGTTCTATTAAAAAAAAAAAAAAAACAACATAAAAAAAAATTTACAGTTTCTATTTCTGTTTTGTCTATAAAATAACCTCTTAATTTTGAAATGTTGAACCGAGGCTAAGGGTAGAGGACAGGGCATAGGCATCCAATTAACTTACTGCAGGGTCGAGCCGTGGTCCTGGGCGGGTGAGACACTACTCTGATGAGGGAGCAGGTGGAACGCTGCATACTACATTACCTAGCTTCATGTCTCAACTTATGGTACTCGGAGTAGATCACTGCTGAGGCCCAAAGTGCGCACAGGTGATGTCGTGGATTACTGACAATGCTTCAAGTCCTTTGTCCCACCATTCTTCCACGCATTCCCCCCATGTGCCCCGTGAGCACCCTCCAGCCCTCAACCTCCTTTCCCCCATCTGCCCCTCCCAGGAAATTTGGAATTTGATCCTGCCTCCTCTGAGGACTGTTTTCCGTTTTTGACCCTTCCCAGAAGCCAAACCACTTCCAGGTTGCTGCTGAGCTCTTTCCCGAGCCAGTTTACCAGCAGTGTCTCAGTCTGTTGGGGGATGATGACAATTTGTTACATGAGGTTGATCGACGATGAGCGACACGGTTGTCAGACATTGGTGAAGTAGTTTGTCAGGGCAGAAGTCCGAGGTGGGCAGCAGACTGAGGGATCGAGGTGATGAAGTGACAGACCCAAGCTGGGTTTGATGAGCGGGTTAAGACAGTGCTCTGATACGAGGCGATTCCATAGCGAGAACTAGGTTGGATAGGCAGTGTGGGCCAGACGGAGAGGGCAGGGCCAGAGCTTGTGCCTCGCACCAGATTGTGGTCACGTATGAAGCTCCTGTTTCGATGGCTAGATGCTCTGAATTGGAGGTGCGGTAAAGAAACAACGGATGACCGACTGTAGTTGGTGGGCCACCTGTGCCACACCAGGATCACAGTGGGTTCCCACTCATGGAACCAGGCCGTTCATCCTCTGCCGGGCCCATCACGCTCCTTTCCCTGTGTCCCTTGCTCTCTGCTAGTCAGCCCCTGCCCAACGCCCGGCCAAACACCTCCCACTGAAAACCACACCTTCATCTCCACATATCGACTCCACAGCGTCCACAAACAAATGTTCACTAAGCGACAGCAGGCGGTGCTCAAACTGCTGAGCCTGGCGATAAAAGGCACACACCCAAGGCTATTACACAGGCATCACGGTTCAGACCGATCTGTGGCTGGCAACGTTGGACCTTAAGGCCAGGCAATTGTTTGTGTGACAACGGTCCTTAACCTGGTGGCGGCTCTGCACTTGCGACTGACTCATGTTCCCTGCCTGCCCATGTGTTAAATCTGATGTTCAGCGTTCCTCAAGACATATAACCCCCAATCTGTCTGATTGCTCACGACGGTGGGGGGGGGGCGCCGCATCTGTTCGTATTCAGAGTCGACCAAGATGCTGCCACTATCGGGCAGCTCGCATCACGCCGCCTCCAACTGCCCTCTCACCACCCCTGTTTGTGGCAACCACGTGCCCAAGAAGGTGTATTCCACATTATCCATCGTTGTCCCGAGTTTACAGCAGTCGCAGGGCATTGTAGACTGCCAGATGTCAACCTCCACCAGAACGTTAGCTCAGTCATTCAGCTTCCTCAAGTCTACAATGAGGATGTGGGACGTGGATGTCTGATATCTTCAGGTTCTGAGTATTTTAGTAGTCACACAGATGGTCATGGGTGATCCGCCATCATCAGCCTCACCACCCGCTGCTTGTCCCTTTTGAAAAACTCTCTTTCAGCATGAAGTCGGAAGCTTTGCGCTCGCAGAATGATGGGAGAAGAAGATTCCCTTGTTGATAGCCAGAGCAACCCTCCGGTCTGTTTCTCCCTGTTTCTCAGCGCGTTAGGAGGAGTGGTCGGAGGTGAGGAGGAGGAGAATGTTGCGAAAGAAAGGGAGCATTGGTTAGAACCTTCTCTGTTAGTGTATGAGAAGAATCGATTGAGTAGGAGAAGGACAATGTCATTCCCGGTAAGGAGATTGAATTTTTGCGCGTTTGGAACTATTGGCAATATGGCAGATTTCATGCTAGCTGCCTATTCCTGTACCCTCGTGCTTCCAAGAATTTTTTTTTCCAGCACCGATTACTGGATATTTCCTCTCCGTGTACCCCGGTACGACAAATCTTTCTCGCTCATCATCCCTGGAGAGGAAAGGCGTGAAGAAGTGGCATGAATAACCAGCAGGCCCTGGTGCACAATATGAAACAGTATTTCCCATCTGACACTGCAGCGGCAGAGGGGGCATACTTCTGCGGGACAGGTCGTGAGTGAGGGAGAATAGGCGATAGGCAGCTGTCCAGCACTGGCCAGGGTACGCCTTCAGGCACTGTCACCATCTCCCCCCAGTCTCCGCAAGTAGGGCTGATCTTTACAGAAAGAGGGTAGGGAGTACTAGCTGAACCCATACCATCATTCTAAAATGATGCACACCTCTTCCTACAACTACTGGGTTTCACATCTGACATCTGGCCCCACTGGCGCTGTACGCCTGGAGGTTCTTGCCTGCCCTGCCGCTAGCGTGTTGTCAGATCGGTTTCAGTGGGTCAGCTGGTGGCATCATCACCAATAGTCGTGACACGCCTGTCGACTGACAGCGCTTACAGGATGGATGTTATCAATATGAATCAAGCATGGATTTCTCATGAATTTCCAGTCTCCACCAGAGTGATAAAGCACTCAACATGAGTGTAATTCTCATTTATGCACTCCTCCTTCCCTCATTCTGCCTCTTCTCTCCTATACTCTTTGTACGCTAAGCATAGGCATAACTGCTGTTTTTTTTTGCCAGTGGCCAAGCTGTGGCGTCTACTTATATGTACTTTGATGCTATTAATTTTTCTCTGAGGGCCACACTTTCGTCGGTTCCTCTGTTTATAAAAATTTTTGGAGTGCCAGCATACAGTTCTTTAGTATTCATTTTTCTGGGTAGAGCCACCACCCAGGTACCTCATATTGCAAATGTTGGCGTGGAGTGCCACATACAGGGGACTCTATGTATGTAATTTTTTCTGGGAGGTGGCCACCTACCCTGCGGTCCGCAGTATTGAATGTTTTGGGAGTGCCACCTATACAGGTACTCTATGTATTTTTTATTTTATAATCTGGAGGGTCCAAGCTACCCGGTCCTCGTCGTTTAGTGAAATTTGGTGGAGTGACCATACATTAACAGGTACTCTATGTATTACATTTGTTCTTGGAGGGCCCCTACCACGGTTACCTCTGTTTTAAATATTCCGGTCTTGTGTTCTAAATTGGGCGTGCCACAATACTTTACTCATGTATTAATTTTGTTCGAAGGCCACCCTACCTACCCGTTACCCCGATCATCTGTTTTAAAAATGTTGGGAGTGCCAATCCAGGTACTCTATGTACTACCTAGCAGTTTACTGTATGGGCACCCCAAACTTTTTAAAAAAGCCCATTGAAGTCAATGGGAGACTCGAGCATTGTTCAAGGGGACCAATGCTCTGCACAGGGAAGCTTGGCCAAACACCTGGGAACCTCAGAAAATTATGGAAACACCACAGAAATGGACAGGAAACAGAAGGGGCAGCATGCATGGATGCCTCTGAGGCTGCCTATCGCACCATTATGCCAAAATTATGGGCAACAGCATGGCGATGACAGAGTGACCGAGTGAGGCTGCTATGGAAACAATTACATTTGGATAGTGCCTGTATGTGGCAGTCCAAAAAAGTTTTCAAAACAGAGGACCGGGTAGGTGGCCTGCCAGAAAAATGAAATAGATAAGTACCTGTATGTGGCACTACCAAATTTTTTAAAACAGAGGACCGGGTAGGTGGCCCTCCAGAAAAATTAAATACATAGAGTACCTGTATGTGGCACTCCCAAACATTTTTTAAAACAGAGGACCGGGTAGGTGGCCTTCCAGAAAAATTTAATACATAGAGTACCAGTATGTGGCACTCCCAAAAATTTTTTAAAACAGAGGACCGGGTAGGTGGCCCTCCAGAAAAATTAAATACATAGAGTACCTGTATGTGGCACTCCCAAAACATTTGCAATACTGCAAACCGGGTAGGTGGCCCTCCAGAAAAATTAAATACATAGAGTACCTGTATGTGGCACTCCCAAAACATTTGCAATACTGAGGACAGGGTAGGTGGCCCTCCAGGAAAATTAAATACATAGAGTACCTGCATGTGGCACTCCCAAAAAAATTTTAAAACAGAGGACCGCGAATGTGGCCCTCCAGAAAAATTAAATAGATAGAGTACTATAGCTAGAGACAGTTGGCCCTGGCAAAAAATAGCCAGTTGCCTCTGCTTTAGTGTACAAAGAGTAGGAGTAGGAGGAGAATGAGGAGGAGGAGTGCATAAATGAGAATTACTCAGGTTGAGCTGCTTTCACCTGGTGGAGAATGGAAATCATGCGAAATCCATGCTTGATTCATCTTGATAAGCGTCAGCCTGTCAGCGCTGTCAGTTGACAGGCGTGTACGCTTATTGGTGATGATGCCACCAGCTGCACTGAAAACCCGCTCAGACAACACGCTAGCGGCAGGGCAAGCAAGAACCTCCAAGGCGTACAGCGCCAGTTGGGGCCAGATGTCCTCCAGAAAAATTAAATACATAGAGTACCTGTATGTGGCACTCCCAAAACATTTGCAATACTGCGGACCGGGTAGGTGGCCCTCCAGAAAAATTAAATACATAGAGTACCTGTATGTGGCACTCCCATAACATTTGCAATACTGAGGACCGGGTAGGTGGCTCTCCAGAAAAATGAAATACATAAAGTAACTGTATGTGGCACTCCCAAAAATTTTTTAAAACAGAGGACCGCGAATGTGGCCCTCCAGAAAAATTAAATAGATAAAGTACTATAGCTAGAGCCAGTTGGCCCTGGCAAAAAACAGCCAGTTGCCTCTGCTTTAGCGTACAAAGAGTAGTAGGAGGAGGAGAATGAGGAGGAGGAGTGCATAAATGAGAATTACTCAGGTTGAGTTGCTTTCACCTGGTGGAGAATGGAAATCATGAGAAATCCATGCTTGATTCATCTTGATAAGCATCAGCCTGTCAGCGCTGTCAGTCGACAGGCGTGTACGCTTATTGGTGATGATGCCACCAGCTGCACTGAAAACCCGCTCTGACAACACGCTAGCGGCAGGGCAGGCAAGAACCTCCAAGGCGTACAGCGCCAGTTGGGGCCAGATGTCCAGATTTGAAACCCAGTAGTTGTAGGAAGCTGTGTGATCATTTAGAATGATGGTATGGTCAGCTACGTACTCCCTCACCATCTTTCTGTAAAGATCAGCCCTACTCTGCCGAGACTGGGGAGAGGTGACAGTGCCTTGTAAAGCGTACCCCTGCCAGTGCTGGACAAGCTGCCTGCTCGCCTACTCCTTTCCTCTCCAGGGATGAGAGCGGAAAGATTTTGCTTGTACCGTGGGTCCAGGAGAGTAAATATCCAGTAATCGGTGCTGGAAAAAATTCTTTGAACACGAGGGTCACAGGATAGGCAGCCTAGCATGAAATCTGCCATATGCGCAATAGTCCCAACGCGCAAGAATTCACTCTCCTCACTTTCCTGACATGTCCTTCTCCTCCTACAACTCCTCTTCTTCTGCCCATACATGCTGAACAGTGAAGGTCTAAACAATGCTCCCCTCTTCTGTCTCGCCAACATTCTCCTCCTCCTCATCCTCCGCCACCTCCTCCTATACGCGCTGAGAAACAGACCGGAGGGTGCTCTGGCTATCAACAAGGGAATCTTCTTCTCCCATCTCTTATGACGAGCGCAAAGCTTCCGACTTCATGCTGACAAGAGAGTTTTTCAAAGGATGATAACCAAATATAAGAAGATTTTATGTCACGGTTTGCTGGATCTTTGATGTCCAGGCTCATCATGCCCTGTATTTTTGGAGGTAGATTCCTTTATGAAACACAGACTGAATATAAATAAATGATGGCTATCTATAGATTACTACTAAATAAAAAAACTGAAAGAAAAAAAAGAAAAGTAATTATCTTATGGCATAGAGAAAGGTTATTTTTTTTCCATACAAAAAATAATAAAAATCCAGTTCAAAAAGGCGCAAAGAAACTCTTAAAGGACACAACAGTATGATCCCCTATTGGCAGATTGTAGACAAGATGAGCCAAGGGTTTCGAGCTTGTTTTTTGATTTTGCCAGGTTTGATTTCATGCTCACCATTTAGTATCTGCTAGATGGTCCTCCTTGCCTGTCAATCCTACCAGTAAGTTTGAGGTCCTTCCAATTTTTTAATTAGCTCATCTCAGGACAGATTTACTCTTACCCTTCACCTTCCTCCCACCAACAACTTTCAACTGTATAGACTTGTTGTTGCACAATCTTGACTTCATAGAATTGATAGGTCCTTGTAGGTCAAATATTGCTTCCCAAAGCAGATAAGCCGCTGTGACATCACAAATTTTATCAGGTATATTTTATTATTGTGTTTATTGAAGTTAATGTTAAAAAGTATTGAGTGTGTGAGATTAATTTAGTTCCCTTCTGTTATGCTGTTATTTTACTATAAAAGTGGATTTAATTCAGATGGACTTGCCTGTGGTTTACACGTAAGTCAGCGAGAAATGCTGTGTGACACCACAAGTAATAGTTTCCTTTATGGAGACTTTGCCCAATTATGGCCATTTGTAGCCGATGTGGGAGTTTAAGCCATGAGATACACTGGGGGAATTGGGAAACATGAAAATATGTTTTCCAGGATGGGACATGGAAAACATTGTGCCTTTTGGCTGACACCTCACCCGTGGTACCAGTGAGTTATGTGACATCATACTGTGACAAATGAGTTTCTAAAAAAATCTGTGGTAAGCCCAGATTGGTTGTTAGTGGATTCCAAGATAGATACAAGTTTTTCTTAGGTGACCTCATATAAACAGTTTTCAATCAGTTTAAGAAGCCAGGAAGTCATAATGTGAGTTTCTTACTGCAAGACCATCAGCTGTGAACCATTGTTTTCATGAGACAAGAAAACAGACTTTTAAAGAGGACCTTTAATCCACCCAAATTTATAACTTTAACATACCAAATGTGGGACTTTGCTCTTGATTCAGGGGCAGGCAAACTTTGAATTGTATTCTTAGAACCTCGCGTTACAGAAGATATGACCACCGTGTCTCCTGACCATTTAATATGTTATAGCGGATAGTCAGCAGGGGTTGGGGGTTTGGGTTATATGGCTAATGTTGTCTGACTGTCTAATGGTGTCAGATCTGACCTTTTCCCTTAGGCACTGAACTGCAGAGTGGTTCTCGCTGTTGTAAGCTAGTGAGACCACCTCTGCCTGCTGCATGCTCCTGTTGCTTGCCACATAGTGCTGATTTTGATGCGGACGGGTGCACAATTCTGCTATGTGCGGCACATAGAAAACAGCGAGATATGCAATGGCGCATGAAATCATGATTGCTTAATCCGTATGGAGTGATAGCTATCTCTAAGAGGGATGGTGAACCACTACAACATTAGTAGACTCATTCTAGATTTCAGGTATCGTGTATATTTTAGGAATTTATTTTATGGACAAAAAAGGTTCATTAAACAATAGTAGGCCATTTCCAGTTAAATCAAATGCCTTCCCTAAGAGTGTAACTTTTAAAGGTAAGTTATTACCAGATTTAGTTATTAGCTGAATTGGCACATTGTGCCGAAGACCCCAGATGGTGCATGGCTTATGACACCAGATACAGATTGAGGGACGTGCATATGAGCATTTGGCTGTGCCCAGCATGCCAACCGTTGTCTTCTTAAGTATCTTTTAATTACTTGCTTTGACATGGTGCCAACACTGTACACCAAAAACTGATTCAATATGCACTCCTTCCTATGTACAGTAGCAGATGTACCGAATGACAGGATGAATAGGTTTTCTAGATTAAAATCACAAAACTGTACTTAAGTTATAATGACAACAATCCTCCTTTTAAAGGAAACCTTTCAATATGAAATAGCTGTGTCATATGAGGCATAAGTTTCATTAGAAGTTAGGAGATGGGCAGATATAATTAGTTTTGTGTAGAACGGACGATATCAGATTGTGGACTTTGTAATTCATTTAGATTTTTCTATTTTACAACAGACCCCAGCTGAGACAGCTGAGAAGCTTGCAGTATTATCAATGACAACAATTACTTAGCTGCATAGTCATACCTTGAGTGCTGTCAGCGAGGCTGGCCCGTGATGAGATGATGATTTCAAAGCATTAAAATAGCAAAACACAGCAATTAAATTGAAGAAATGAGAATCATAGATCATTCCTTCTGATTACATCCCATTTAATTGCTGGCGACAAGTAGCTGCCGGGTATTGGTCATTTAAAATTAGGCATTGTACTGGTATTGTCCGTTCAGGGAATTTATACATTGTAATGAGATCTCTCCCTTTTTTTCCAGCCGTCTTTCTCTTAAACTGATTATTACCCCAAAATTTTTGGAATCGTTGTCATCTGTATTCTTAGTCCCACCCATTACCTAAAGGTCTTGGTTGCTCGCCTCTGACATGTCTAATTCGTTTATGTCCTTGCTACATATGGTGCCCAAAATGACAACAATATTTCATGTTTCCTTATCATGGATCTATTCCTATCTGTTGCATCCCATAATGTTATGCTCAACGGTGAAGCTGCCTGGCATCTGGTCAGCTAAAATTAAGTTTACCACCACCAATACCCCCAAATCCTTTTTCCAGTCCAGTTTGCCTGTCACACCATAAGTATTATTTTTGTTTCAGTTAAATCAAGGCATAACTTACATTTATTGCAATTAACGCGAAATTAATTAATCTGCCGAAGTATTAATTACTTCATGCAGTTAATATCATCTCGCGCAAATATTAAAACTAACGGTGTAAACCAACTACAAGATAATAATAAAAAATATTAAACAGAAGGGGGTCCAAAGCTGCCCCTGTGTGGCACTTCCAAGTGTTAACGACACCCAATCGAGAATGTGCCATTAATTGACGACCCTCTGTTTTCTATCACTAAGGCTAATTGTTTACCCACATGCACAGATTTTCCCCTAGTCACAGCACAGTCTTCTATGTACCAACCGTTTATGTGGCACTACCTCTGGAAAACGTCCAGATATAACAACATCAATAGCCTCTCCCAGCCAGGTCCACAGCTAGAATAACCCTCCAGAGAAGCCAAATGTCAGATTAGTCTGGACAGGGACCAATCTCCTCATAAACCCATCTGATGCTGGTTATATGTTATGTACAGTACTGTAAGTGAGATCATCAAGGAAAACATCGCTACAAAAAACCCGTCCCTTGTTTTATATTTTTTTTGTGCAGTTGGCACACTTTGATATGCACCAAGT
The DNA here is from genome assembly GCA_019512145.1 of Engystomops pustulosus. Lineage (NCBI taxonomy): Eukaryota > Metazoa > Chordata > Amphibia > Anura > Leptodactylidae > Engystomops > Engystomops pustulosus. The sequence goes on along the minus strand of CM033642.1, from coordinate 195,886,503 downwards.
CCTGTGGAACAGAACCAGTCCTAAGGAATCTCAAATATTAAAAAAATCTAATGGTCCGTCTATCCACAGTACATAGTTTTAGTGGCAGTACGCAGGAGTGCATACCATCTGGGTCTGGTTGATTGTTATTTTTAGTTTTATAAGTGGCCAATATCATGCTAGGACGGGCTTCTGGACAAGATTGCACATAAAAATAACAAACCCCTCCCATCCCTTATTATGTCTTAATCATTCAATCAAAGAGTAAAACAATCTCTATTAAGAGACAAGTCATAGCTATTGTTCACTGAACCACTATATCATATTTAGTCCTCCAACATTATTAAGAGTGAGAGTACCAGCGGCTCCATTTTGGTTTGTGAGGGCTCTGGCATAAGTGAATGCTTTTACATTCATATTGGTGGTTTCCCTATCCCTTTGGCTTTTTATTCCATTGATCTCACGCTGCCTTTTTGGTTTGTTGCACGTGGTACAGTATTTAAGAGAAAAAACTACCTGTTGCAGTCCTGTCCTGAGCTATGGCATAAGTCCTGCAATTCATTTTAAGGGCTCTCCATCCACTCTTACGTATGTCATTGGTGCCAATGTGTAACAATGACCGCTGGACATCCTCACAAGCCCCTCCTCCATTATTGGTTCCAAACCAATCCGCAACATACCAAAGCCAAGCACCTAGCAAAACACACTGGGGCAACATTTTTTAACGGCCGGCGGAAGTGCACCTGAAAGTTGTATTGTGACAATTTGCATGGACGACAATTGCATTTTTTGTGTCCACGATTCACAAAAGATTGTGTGCCCGATTCTCCTGCATCTGTCAGCTCCCCAGCTAGAGGTCCGTCGGAGTTCACCTTTCTTCTTCCCGTGTTTTAAATATGAATCCCTACGCTCAGTCTGAAAAATCAGCCCCCATTTGTCGAACGGGAAAAAAGCCGATCGCGTGCATCACAACTATACCTTCTAAATACCTTTTCACAGCGGCCCTCCCAAATCCCACCAAAACTTTCCAAAAATCGACCAAAACAAAAGTGAGTTTTCGCTGAACCTGAGTAAAATTAAGCCCACCCATGCTCTGAATGCATGTCTTTGGTGGGATTGCCCTGGTGGCTGTTTCCTAATAATACAATCTCCCATACCAGCACCTGTTGACCTTGCTGTGCTCCCATTATACCCTTCATATTACTGAAGCAGAGACCCCATGGTTGGTGTCAGAGGACCCCATGTTGCTAGAGGCCATGTCTTGCGCAGCCTGCTAACCTTGAGCCTGAAATACCCCTCCAGTTTGGCAAATTTATTGGAATGTCCACCAGATCAGCAAATAGACTCCTTACAACCTCTTCCCTATACCTCTCCTTCACTGGTTAACCAAACTAGCTGCCTCATCAAATCTGTACCTCCCATACTTCCACACCCATCTTTCACAGTTGAGTTCTGCTCAGGACAGCAAACCTTGCCCCCACCATTTGTGAAATGCCTGCAGCCTTGAAACTTGGCCATTAGATCACAGAATCTGGGCAGAATCCAGTTGAGCAATTTTTCAATCCCACACAGGGCAGATAATTTCCCCCTAGAACAATTGCCAAGGAAAGAATACAAGGCCCAGGAGTTACACTGTTATTATAGCATATTTTTAAAATAGGTTTTACACAAAAAAAAAAAGGTATGTTCGATTGTAACTTTCAATGCCATGGTGTCTTTAATAAACACTTGTCCCCTGGGAGGCTGTATTTACTATAGACGGAGCAGGGGGGGGCGTCGCTAAGTTGTGATGAGGGCACTTCTGTATAAATTGGCACACACGGAATTGCCAGTTTGATGAAAAATGTTTCATCTATAGCCACTCACAGGTGCGTAGTGCCTAGTCACAGAGACATGGTATTCTGAAAAAAACAATTTTTTACACCCCCCCCCCCAAAAGCTCTTTGGAAGTGGATGAAGATGCTTGTGGGGACTGTGGTGAGAGAGAGCCCTTTAAAATCGGTTTCCTCTGGGTGGACAGGTTCCCATTTCATTTCAGGACTTGAAGGCCCCTATAATAATAAACTTTCTCACTATCTAGTGCTAAAACATTTACCGGCCTTAGTGTTCCTACATGGATATTGTTCTTTCTCATTAACCAATTTAACCTATATAAAACTTTGTGTATGATTGTGTTTGTTTTCTATTCAGATGTTTTCTTTTGACATGCATTGATTTGAAAAAAGACCAAGTAGTAGTTTGAAAGCTCCAATGATCATCATCTGTTTAGTCGCCAATTAGAAGGTATCAACAACGAGGACTCTCAAGTTTTATCTACGTAACCACTGGCTAACACAGTGCCAAAAGAAATCTTAAGGCCCATTTCTAACTAGAAACTGTATGGGTGGAAACGTAAATTTACACACCCAATTGACAGGAAGCAGGAATACTGAAATCGTTGGACATCAGATCTTGAAGTCAGGGTAAATTATTAAACAGTTGTTGCACTGTAAGAAGTTTTAATTACAGTAAAGGGCCAAGCTTATTTGCTATAAATATAACCTCCGTCTGGCTATGTGCTGCGTCATTGACACCATGTACAATTGGGAATTTTTTCCTTTACGTCCCCAAACCAGCGAGGAGCTTTGAGTCAAAAACATTAAAACCTGCGTTTTAGTTTAGGCCATCAATGATCAAACTGAAGAGAGGCTTGTTATTTTGGCAGGGGACATGAATAAGGGTGAGCATCTTTGAAATAAGGTGATGTTTTGATAAGGCCAATAAAAGAGACTATCATTAGAGAGTGTACCAGAAGATGTCCTTTTTGTTGCTTTGTGGCTCTTGTCCTGAACTAACCTTGGCTAGGAAAACGGATTTGTGTTTCGTCTGTCATATGTCAATCTTGGGCCTATGTAACGGGTTTGTATGTCGCAGGTCCTGAGGAGTCAAATACTGGCAACATTTTTAAATAACCTATTGAAAAAATAAGTTTGTTTTTTGTTGATTAGCCATATTAATTCTTTTATTCTTTTTAACAAATCGTTGCCAATTTTGTCCATGGCATCTATAGCAGCTAATTCCATTTTTCCCCAAACTGCTTAACTAATTACACCACAGGCAAGGAGGATGGGTGCAGATATATTAGTTAAAAACATTATCAGTTGAATGTGGGTGTAGTACCTGATTGTTTGTTTGTTTTTTGTTGTAGACATGAGAGATACCTGATACACCATTGGTTGTGAACTACAGGCTAGGGGCCCAACTACAATTCAAAAATTTTTAAAGTGTATTTGGTGAAATAAGTATTCAGAAAAAGGGGGGAACCTGGCGCAAAAGGTTGTGGGAGATGATGGTAAATATTGAGTGAAGTATAGTAAAAGGTAAATTCTTAGGTTAGTGGCAATGTGAGTACGTCGCCGGCTGGTATGGTATTATATGAGCCACCCTAACTCATAGGTATGTACAAGGACACTAAAACAAATAAACAATATACCGCGCTGACTAAACAATGAAGTGTAAACGGATGGTTGTAATGATACTTAGGACTACAGTGGTTTTGAGCAGGTAACTGACCTCATTAACCTTGTTCAAAGATGGAGAGTGTGGGTAATCCAGGAAACTTGTCCGCAGTGTAGTACATCCTGCAGTAGTAGTATGTCCAGCGTAGTAACTCCCCATTTCTGTATTCTGTGTTATTTGCTTGAAGTTCATCAGGAAGAAGGAAAAAGGTTTCGACGGTGAGAGCCACCTGGCTTGAAAATGAGGTCCCTGGGGAATGTTTCCTTTTAAAGTATTACTGGGACCAATAAAAAAAACTATTCCACCGCTAGTTACACAATGACAGGTAACAGCAGTCTAGCACCAGTATGTATGATGTAGATGCCTAATGCCTCTTCTATTTTGGCAGAATCGTTCTTTATAATTAAAAAAATGTGAAAATACTATGCAGGTTCGGATCGGGTCCATCTTGAACATTGTGCTGGGGTCCCGATCATCATATGAAATGTGATGGACACAGCCTCTCCATTAATAGCCAACCTCTTGTATGGATAGGGTGTTGTTTTGTATCGGGGTTTATCTCATTGAGGACTATGATAAGAAAGGGTTCTTTTTCAACACCGGCCTTCACACAAAATGCCTGTTTCTAGTCCTAATCTGAAAGGAGGAGATTTGCCATACCAGCCATGACCACCATATGTGCCTATACAAGGAGCTGGTGGTGAGAAGTTGGAGGCACAAGTAAGATATTGCACACCCTATGTCTGATTGGATTTAATTTTTAAAAAAAAAAATAAAGATCCGCTCCCCTATGTTATAGTTCATATAGTTCAAATCAAAATGAATTGCTTATATTTTTAAGGTAAACATTATCAATTTTTTAAAACGCACCATGTGTGGAAACATTTATACGCATACAATATGTGCAGAATGTATTGTGTTTTAAATGTATCTTTGAGGTTAGTTGATTTGGCCAAGAGGCGTACAAGTCGGAAGAAAATAAGACCACATGAGAAAAAAAAGAAAAAAATTAAAATTATATGTTTCAGTTTCTGGTTTTAATTAAAAACATAAAATCTAAGTGATGCTCTGCCTTTTTTATGCAAGAAGGAAAGAAATGTATCGCACTTGCCTACGTGCAATATTATTTTATATTATTTATTGTGCTTTAATGTCATATATCAAGGAAAACCTTATAATATTTTACACATTGTTTTCAACATTCAAGTTGTAAATGCACGGATCCAAACTCCTATATTAAGTTTTCCTTCATGGATCATTAACAATAGCAAGAGCCGTCTGGATTGAGATTGTTATATAAAGCCGTTTGTATGTTTGTTTAATTTTTTTTAAAGATGATTCATAACGTCTCATTATCTTATCATAATGGAAAGCAGGCCATTTAGTGCCGCTACACTATTATAATCTGGTGGCATGAAGAAAACCCTAACCTCAGACAAGTGACCTAATGATTTAAAAGCGCTGAGCCGAGAGGAGTGTCTGACTTGCCTGCCTTCATGGCTTCATTCAGCATTGTCTGTATGTGGACTCTCACCGCAACCAAGGACAGAAAAATGCTTTACACGAAGCATGTCTAAAGGAAAAGCACAGAGCAGCAAATCAGAGCAGCTTCACCTTTTCAATGTATACTTGTCGCCCCCCCCAACGCTGTGAGGATCTGATGCAAGATCAACACATTGTCTTGATGTTGCCTCATAAATATAACCGAAGATAATTCAACAAAATTGTTAATCGTATGCAGATACGCAGCTTTCTGCGCACAACATGGTAAATTAAAATTTTTTAGGCTTATTTTTGTTTTTGCTTATATCCTGGCAAATGATCTATTACCCACTGCAGACTATGAAGGCCTTAGATATTAGAAATACAATTGGCAACGGTAAGAGGGTTTTTAAACTGTTGTTCTTTACAAAGTTATCCAGGGATATGCAGGTTAGCTGCATCTACCTGCATTGTAAGTTTTAGTTTTCTCACTTTGGTTTAGCTTGAAAAAACTCTAGTAATACCCTTGCGTTAAAGAGTTATTTTTAAAATCCCTTCCCACAGGGAGGGGGAACAAGTCCTATACCCATTGATATCCATAAGACCTAAGCGATCGCGTATAGGACTAGCCTATCAGAAAGTAGGTCCATGTATGTGTGCATATGGAAGATATGGGGACTTGCACTTAACCCATTATATGATTGTGAGGACCCTGAGTGGGACCAATAAAATAATTTTTAACTTATCTAATTTTTCTAATTGTGACAAAGGTTGAAGGGTTCTGTTTATAAAAAAGGCATGTAGTGAGCAAAACCCATCCAAAACACATAGGACTTGAGCATACGAAGGAGCCTATCACATCAGTGCATTTAAGAGGCAATGCTTAGGAGTATTGAAATATGTGGGCAGGTGCCCACTCCATGCGTAGCCACCTTAGTATGAAGGCCATTATGGACAGCCAGATTTTTAAAAGGAACAACCTCCTACCACACAATCTACCTCTTAGGTATATTTCGAGTGGCAGCTCCTCCCTTTCAAGGGCTAATATTTTGGTGCCCATAAGTTTGGTAACTGTATTTGACGATATTCAAATTTCAAGAGGTTACTGGGGCATGGAGTAGCCAGAAGCTGGGCTTACACTCATGACTAATCCAAGCCCCAGTAGCCTCTGTGGTCACCTACACCGACACTCTCAGCGCGCAGCTCCTGAGTAGAGCGCGCACTCATTTGAGAAGAGGGTTCTGTCATGCGCAGAAGAAGAAGCTCTGGCTTCAGAGCCGAGACCACGTCGCAGCCGGCGCGGAACCCAGACTTGTTAGACGATGCATGCAGCTACCAGGGCTGCTAGGTGATGAAGATTGTCAGGGTAGGTGAACACGAGAGGCTACGGAACCGTGGAGTAGCGCCGGGGTTGTAGCCTCAGTCGGCTACTCCATGGACACCAGTAAGTAGCCTTCTTTAGAAAATTTGAATATCATGCAAATTAAAAACAAAAAAAAATTTACAAAACTTATTGGGCCACCAAAATAGCCCTATTAATTAAAAGGGCTATACAACTGTACATAGAGGAAAACCGCCACCAGATCTACCTAAAGATGTAGATACATGGTGGAGGTTTCCTTTTAAGGCTTAGCTGAGGGGAAAGGAAAACAACTCCTATTTAGATTACCTTTAGGAAGCTCCCTTGACATCAAGCTAGACCTAAAAGAGACCTTATGACAGATGCAGGATTAAAACCAAAACCAGTTTATTCTATTCCCTAGTGGAGCTCCATGGCTTAAGAATCCATTTACTACACAGTGGCCATAGATACATCAGCAGGTTCATAAGTGAACTTTTACTACCCACAAATCAGTTTCCCACCACTGTACTAAAGGAGAACCCACTCATGTGGAAAACAGACGCTGTTCACAGTTGGTTAGTCTGTTCCGTCTGGAATAGAATATAATGTTTGGTTTAATCCCACATTCATATCATAAGGCCTCTTGTAGGGTCGCGCTTGAGTCAAGGAGCTGCCCTTTACAAAATAGCAAAAAGAGGCTGGTGCTCCTAATCATCCTGGAAAACTTGCATTATCTTTCACAGAATCCCACCTAGTGAGCATTCCATGACTATAAGACCCACACGCCTACAAGGCGGCCCTAACAGTCGGCAAGTCCCGTTAAAGGAAATCTTAATTCCCGATCCTATGGACATTGAAACTTGACATTTTTTACGTATAATATAGTGACATATCATTGTTATTAAATATTAACAAGTAATTTTCATTGTAATGGCTGCATCATAGCATGCAATTTGGGTAAAATAAAATTAAATTAGCTACTTCTCGGCCAAGTTGTGCAAACTTTATAAAAGCGTAAAGGAAGTCTACCACCCCTCCCCCAAAAATTTAAATCGCTGACAGAATTGTGTAGGAGTCATATAAGAAGAGTCAAAAATCCTAGGTATTTATGTACATTATTGCCATTTCTGAAAATAAAACACACCTGACTAGAGCAGCAGAATCCCAGGTAGTTAATTGGACCGCATAGCCCCTCATTATATAAAAAATGAATCTAGTATGTACATCCGGCACCCACAGCTGCTCTTATCTACAGAGTCATGTTGCAGCACGAGCAGTGCGGACCAGTGATAGATCTATTGCAATGTCTCCCCACCCACCAAAATTATTGATATCTCCAGTGTGAACAATGGAACCTGGTGGAACATCACACTATAGGGAAAATGTTTAACATTTTTGAAAAGTCAGAAACAGAAATTATACAGTTATACAAAGGTGGGGAAATGGGAATGACTGAGACTCACAGTTTAAAACGATCCAAACACCATTTACAACATCCACTTCTTATAATGGCTCAAGTAACTGTTGGCCCAGGCATTGTTCCATTGTTTGACTTCTCCATGTTATTTTCCCTCAAGATTCTTAATATAAAGTCCTTTTTTCCAGTTTTTTTACCCCTTCAGAGTTAGAATCTCAATAAGCAATTAGTATAGTTATTAAACTATGTAAAATTGATGGCAAGAAGAGAAACAAATTAGATTAATTAACCTTCTACTTGCCAGTATTAAATGGGATCTGGGAATGGAATTTACCCGTCTTGTTGGCTGGAACCCCAAAAGAGATGGCCACCGAAACTTGCACTCAAAGTCGAAAAAAATGTCAATGGGAAAACATAGAAGGTTTTGTTTCACTTGATGTAGATTTAAAAAATACAAATGTACAGGAAATTTATGAATGGATTGTGACAAATAAGGCGTCATCACAGGAGCACCTTTTTTGTGCAAGAGATACAAGAGAGTCATTCCCCTTGTCAGACAATAATAATAAAATTTACTTCTTAGAGCCAAGTAAGTCCAAGCACTCACATTTTGAATCAGAAACAGCATAGTATTTGACCAGTTCTATTATGTTATTATTGAATTCCCCAGACATAAATTGGGAGAGTTCATCTACGAACATGCCCCTTTTTGTTTGGATTTCAATTTTCACTCCCCCCTTCAAAAACCCTATTTTATTTTTACCTTTGTTTAAGGGTTGGTTTCAGCATAAAAAAATGTGATCATTAGTGACAGTATTTAATATTTCTGGCGGTTTGGTACTGGAAGTGGAAAAAAAAATTCCAAAGTAGGAAATTGGTGAAAAAAAAGTGCCAATTTCTTGTACTTTTGTTTTTTTACAGCTTCACTGGTGCCCCAAATGTCTATTATCTTTGGGTTGTTAATCACCGGGACTACCAAATTTATATTTTATATAGGTTCTATATTAGAGATGAGCGAGCATTACTCGTCCGAGCTTGATGCGCGTTCGAGCATTAGCGTATTCGCAATGCTGCTCGTTTGCTCGGGACGAGTATTTTGCAATGACTCGAAGAGAGAATGGCATTAACCCAGCATCGTGGGTCCACTTACATGTCGGATAGGTCAGGTGGTTTGGATTGGGCCTGATAGGTGACCCTGGAATATACTAGCCTCTGCCCGCACTGCTATGATCATTCTCGGGTTTGGAGCAAGTTAGGATAGAGCTGCTGCTGGTCAGGATAGGTTAGGGTGTTCTAGAGATTACTGTTTTAGGCAGGAGTGATTCCCAAGAACCCCTTACTGTTAGGCTGAGGCGGGAGGGATTCTCCAAGAAACCCAACAGCCCTTTAGTGGTTACATTAGGTTTTCAAAAGTTAAAGTGACAGTGCACAGCACAAAATCCTTTTGTCATTGCTGGTAAGTGTGGTTTTAGAAACTAGCCATAGCAATCATCTTCGGAGGTGCTGTCTGATTTCTTCTGTACGCTTACGCTTGTTCTATAAAAACAAAAAAAAACTAAACAACATAAAAAAAAATTTACAGTTTTCTAGTCTGTTTTGTCTAATTAAAATAAAAACTTTAATTTGAAAATGTTGAACCGAGGGGCTAAAGGGTATAGAGACGAGGGCATAGGCATCCAATCCTGCAAGGGGTCAGAGGCCGTGGTCATGGGCGGGGGTTGAGACCACACCTGCTGATGACCGGGAGCAGGGAACGCTGACCAGAGCTACATTACCTAGAATTAAGTGCTAACTTACTCGGGACTCGTAGTAGACACTGCTGAGGCCACAACAGTGCGAACAGGTGATGTCGTGGATTACGGACAATGCTTCACGATTTGTCCACCAGTCTTTCCACGCGTCCACCCATGTTACCAAGTGAGCACTCCTCCAGCTCCTCAACCTCGTTTACCCCATCTGCCTCCCAAGGAAAGTTGGGAATTGATCCGGCATACTCTGAGGTAACTGTTTTAGTGACCCTTCCCTAGAATTCACAAACCCCACTTCTAGGTTGCTGCTGAGGCTCTTCCCGATGCCCAGGTTACCAGCAGTCGCAGTCTGGGGTGATGATGTGACATCGTTGACATGAGTGTCGGACGATGAGGAGACACGGTTGTCAGACAGCTGGATAAGTAGTTGTCCAGGCAGGAAGTCCGAGGGGGCAGCAGGGGCAGCAAGCAGCTGAGGGGATCGGTAGGATGATGAGGGTGACAGACCCAAGCTGGGTTGATCATGCGGGTGAAGACCAGTGCTTCTGAGAAAGAGGCGAGTCCATACGAGAACAGGTTGGAAGAAGAGGGCAGTGGTGGGGCAGACGGAGAGGGCAGGGCCAGAGTGGTGCATCAGCACCATATTGTGTCACGTAGTGAAGCTCCTGTTGAGGGCTAGATTCTCTGATAGTCTGAGTTCGTTACAAGAAACAACGTATGAAAGCCTGTAGTGTGCAACCTGGCCACACCAGGACAACAGTTGGGTTACAAATTCAATGGAACCAAGGCGTCACTCCGGCCGGCCCTCACTGCTCAGTTCCCTGTGGTCACTTGCTGCCTCCTGCTAGTCAGCACCCTGGCCCCAGGACCCAGGCACAAAACCTCCCACTCGAAAACAACACCTTTTTCATCGCCACAGCGTCCACAAATGTCTCACTAAGCGACAGCAGGCTGGTGCTTCAAAGCGGAGGTCTCTGGTCGATTAAAACGGCACACCACCCAGAGCTATTACAGGGATCACGGGCAGACGATCTGTGGCGGCCAACGTGTGAACCTGACGACAGGCCATGGTTGTGTGTGACAACGGTCGTAACCTGGGGCGCTCTGCAACTTGGCGAATGACTTCATGTGACATGCCTGGCCCATGTTGTAAATCTGATAGATAGTAAGAGGTTCCTCACAGACAACCCCAATCTGTGATTTGCTCACGAAGGTGCGAGCATCTGGGCGTTATTTTCAGAAGGAACACAGATTTGCTGCCACTCTCAGGGCAGCTCAGCGCGCCTCCAACCCCCGCACAACCACTGTTGTGCAACGTGCCCAAGAGGTGGAATTCCACATTATCCATGTTGTCCAGAGTTACCAGCAGCGCCAGGGCGAGTGTTAGACTGCCAGACGTCAACTTCCACAGAACTGGTATTAGGTCAGTCAGCTTCTCAAGTCTACAATGGAGGAGTGACGTGGATGTCTGATATATGTAGGTGCTGAGTAACTTTGAGGAGTCAACACAGAGGGTCAGTGGTGATGCGCATCATCAGCCTCACATCCAGTGCTTGGCCTGTTCAACAGGCCAAGCAGCGGGATGGTGAGGCTGATGATGGCGGCATCGCCACTGACCATCTGTGTTGACTCCTCAAAGTTACTCAGCACCTAACTGATATCAGACATCCACGTCCACTCCTCATTGTAGACTTGAGGAAGCTGACTGACCTGACTACCAGTTCTGGTGGAAGTTGACATCTGGCAGTCTACAATCGCCCTGCGCTGTTGGTAAACTCTGGACAACATGGTTAATGTGGAATTCCACCTCTTGGGCATGTTGCACAACAGTGGTTGAGCCGGCAGTTGGAGGCGGTGCTTAGCTGCCCTGAGAGTGGCAGCATCTGTGGTCGACTTTCTGAAATGCGCACAGATGCGGCGCACCTTCGTGAGCAAATCAGACAAATTGGGGTATGTCTTGAGGAACCGCTGAACTATCAGATTTAACACATGGGCCAGGCATGGCACATAAGTCAACGAGACACAAAAGGCTTTAGAGTCGAGTGGCACTACTTCATAATCATCGTGTTGACATCAAATAACCAAATCCGAATAACAAATCTGACATCAAGGGAGCAGTGGTGCTCTGATTCCCTTAATGTGAATAGGTCCCAATGGTGCATAGAAGAAATCAGACAGCAACCTCAGAAGATGATTGCTATGGCTAGTTTCTAACCAACACTGACAGCATACAAAAGGATTTTGTGCTGTGACTGTCACTTTAACTTTTGAAAAACCCTAATGTAGCCATAAAGGGCTGTTGGGTTCTTGGAGAATCACTCCCGCCTAACAGTAAGGTTCTTGGAGAATCACTCCTGCCTAACAGTAATCTACTAGAACACCCTAACGCTATCCCTGACCAGCAGCAGCTCTATCCCTAATGGCATCCAAACAGAGAATGATCATAGCAGTGCGGGCAGAGGCTAGTATATTCCAGGGTCACCTGATCAGGCCAGCCAACCACTGCTGACCAGCAGCAGCTCTATCCCTAATGGCATCCAAACAGAGAATGATCATAGCAGTGCGGGCAGGGGCTAGTATATTCCAGGGTCACCTGATCAGGCCAGCCAACCACTGCTATCGACATGTAAGTGTACCACGTGATGCTGGGTGATGCCATTCTCTCGAGCTTGCAAAATACTCGTCCGAGCAACGAGCAGTTGCGAATACGCTAATGCTCGAACGAGCATCAAGCTCGGACGAGTATGCTCGCTCATCTCTAATTATAGAACCTATATAAATTTGGTATTCCCGTGATTAAACAAACCCAAAGAATAAAGTAGACATTTGGGGCACACAGTGAAAGCTGTAAAAAACAAAAGTACAAGAAATTGGCACTTTTTTTTCACCAATTTCACTACATTTGGAATTTTTTTCCCACTTCCCAGTACACGCCAAGAAATATTTAATACTGTCACTATGAATCACATTTTTTATGCTGAAACCAAGCCCTTAAACAAAGGTAAAAATAAAATATGGGTTTTTGAAGGTGGGGAGTGAAAAACAAAGGTAAAAATAAAATATGGGTTTTTGAAGGTGGGGAGTGAAAATTGAAATGCAAAAACAAAAAAGGGCATGGTCGTAGATGAACTCTCCCAATTTATTGTCATGGGAATTACAATAATAACATAATAGAACTGGTCAAATACTAAGCAATGTTCTGATCAAAATGTGAGTGCTTGTACTTACTTGGCTCTAAGAAGTATGTTTATTCTGAAAAGGGAATAGATATCTCTTGCACAAAAGGTGCTCCTGTGAATGACGCCTTATATTGTACAATACATTATATTGCTGTAAATTGTATTTTTTTAATCTACAGCAAAGTAAAACAAACCTTCTATGTTTTCCCATTATTTTTTCGACTTTGATGCAAGTTCAAGGTGCCATCATCTTTTGGGTTCCAGCCAACCAAAAGGAAGGTAAATTCATTCCAATCCAATTTAACTGGCAAGTAGAAGGTTAATCTAATTTGTTTCTTGGCCATCAATTTTACATATTTTGATACTATTGCTTTATTGAAGATTCTACTCTGAAGGGTAAAAAACTGGAAAAAATGACATTTATTAAGAATCTTGAGGGAAAATACATGGAGAGCAAACATGACAAATGCTCTGGGCCAACAGTTAATTGAGCCCATTATAAGTGAGATGTTGTAAATGGTGCTTTGATCGTTTTACTGTGAGTCTCCTAGATCATCCCACCTGTGTATAACTGTATAATTTCTGGACTTCAAAAATGTTAAACATTTTTCCCTATAGTGTGATGTTCCAGTGTTCACACTGAAGATATCATAATTTGTGGGTGGGAACAGTGCATAGATCTATCACTGTCCGCACTGCTGCACAGGAAGCTGAGAGAGAAGAGCAGCTGTGGTGCCGGATGTAAATACTGAGTTCATTTTTTATATAATGAGGGGCTAATGCTGGCCAGTTAATTACTGGGGAGGCTGCTGCGCTAGTCAGGGTGTTTATTTTCAGAAATGGCATAATGTACATAAATAACAGAGGTATTTTTGACATCTTATTATATGACTCTACACAATTCTGTCAGCAGATTTAAATGTTTGGGGAGGTGGTAGACTTCCTTTAAGCTTTTATAAAGTTTGCACAACTTGGCAGAAGTAGCAAATTTAAATTTTATTTTAACACATTGCATGCTATGATGCAGCCCTTAAAATGGAAAATTAATTGTTAATATTTAATAACAATGATATGTCACTATATTATACTTAAAAAATGTTCAATGTCACAGGATCAGGAATTAAGACTTCTCTTTACGGAGACTGCCAATTAAGGCCGCCTTGTAGGCGTGTGGAGTCTTATAGTCATGGATGCTCCACTAGGTGGATTCTGGGAAAATATGCAAAGTTTTCCAGGATGGGATTAGGAGCACCATGCCTCTTTTAGCTATTTTGTAAGGCAGCTCCCTTGACATCAAGCGCGACCTACAAGAGGCCTTATGATATGATGTGGGATTAAAACCAAACCAGTATATCTATTCCAGAAGGAACAGACTACCAACTGTAGACAGCGCTGTTTCCACATGATTGGGTCTCCTTAGTACAGTGTAGGGAACTGATTTGTGGGTAGTAAAAGTTCAACTTATGAAAACTGCTGATTATGGCCACTGTGTAGAAGTATGGATTCTTATAGCCATGGAGGCTCCACTAGGGAATAGATAAACTGGTTTGGTTTTAATCCTGCATCATGTCATAAGGTCTCTTTTAGGTCATGCTTGATGTCAAGGGAGCTTCCTTAAAAGGTATCTAAAATAGGAGTGGTTTTCCTTATCCCATCAGCTAAGCCTTAAAGGAAACCTACCACCATGTATCTACATATTTAGGTAGATCTGGTGGCAGGTTCCTCTTATGTACAGTTGTATAGCCCTTTTAAGGGCTAATATTTTGGTGGCCCATAAGTTTTGTAAATTTTAATTTGCATGATATTCAAATTTTCTAAAGAGGCTACTGGGGCATGGAGTAGCCGGAGCTGAGGCTACACGGCGACGCTACTCCACGTTCCAGTAGCCTCTCGTGTTCCGCCTACCCTGACATCTTCAGCACCTAGCTCCTGGTAGCTGCATGCACTCGTCTAACAAGCTGGGTTCCGCGCCGGCTGCGTGGTCTCGGCTCTGAAGCCAGAGCTTCTGCGCATGAACAGAACCCATCTTCTCAAATGAGTGCGCGCAGCTACCAGGAGCTGCGCGCTGAAGATGTCAGGGTAGGTGGACCACAAGAGGCTACTGGGGCGTGGATTAGTCATGCAGTGTAGCCTCAGCTCTGGCTACTCCATGCCCCAGTAACCTCTTTAGAAAATTTGAATATCGTGCAAATTAAAGTTTACAAAACTTATGGGCCACCAAAATATTAGCCCTTGAAAGGGGGAGCTGCCACTGAATATACCTTAATAGGTAGATCTGTGGTGGTAGGTTTCCTTTTAAATCTGGCTGTCCATAAATTGGCCTTCCATACTAAGGTGGCTAGCAATGGAGTGTCACATGACCACATATTTCAATACTCCTAATACATTGCCTCTTAAATGCACTGATAGTGATAGCTACCTGCGTATGCTCAAGTCCTATGTGTTTGGATTGGGTTTTGCTCCCTTTTTTATAAACAACATTCACCTTTTCACAAGAAAAATTAGATAATTAAAAAATTATTTTATGGAGTCCCACTTCCAGGGTCCCACACAATCATATAATAGGGTAGTGCAAGTCACCATAATCTTCCATATGCAGTCTGAGACTACTTTCTGGATAGGCTAGTCCTATAAGCGATCCTTGAGGTCTTATGGATATCAATGGTGTATAGGATGGTTCCCTGTGGAAAGGGGATTTTAAAAATAAATCTTTAACGCAGAGGGTATTACTATAGTTTTTCAAGCTACAAAGTGAGAAAACTAAAACTTACAATGCAGGTAAGATGCAGCTAAACTGCATATCCCTTGATAACTTTGTAAAGAACACAGTTTAAACCTCTTACAGTTGCCAATTGTATTTCTAATGCCTTCATATTCTGCAGTGGTAATAGATCAGTTGCCAGGATATAAGCAAAAAAAAAAATAAAAGACTAAAAATTTAATTTACCATGTTGTGCCGCAGAAAGACTTGCTCCTGCATACGATTAACATTTTGTTGAAATTAATCTGCTGTTATATTTTATGAGGCAGACATCAAGACAAATGTGTTGATCTGTGCAGTAAGATCCTCAGCGAGCGGTGCGACAAGTATTAATTGAAAAGTGAGCTGCTCTGATTTGCTGCTCTGTGGCTTTTCCTTTAGACATGCAGTTCTTGTAAAGCATTTTTCTGTCCTTGGTTGCGGTGAGTCACACAATGCTGAATAGAAGCAATGAAAGCAGGCAAGTCAGAACTCTCGGCTCAGCGCTTTAATCATAGGTCAACTTGTCTGAGGTGGAGGGTTTCTTCATGCCACAGATTATAATAGTGTAGCGGCACTGAAATGCCTGCTTCATTATGATAATATAATGAGACGTTATGAATCATCTTTAAACATACAAAAGGCTTTATAATCAATCCAGAAGGATCTTGCTTTGTTAAGATCCATGAAGGAAAACTTAATAATAGGGTTGTAGGATCCATGCATTTACAAACTTGGAAATGTTGAACCATATGTGTAAAATATATAAGGTTTTCTGATATATGACATAAAGCACAATAAAATAATATAAAATAATATTTCACTAGGCAAGTGCGATACATTTCTCTGCATAAAAGGCAGAGCATCACTTAGATATTTATGGTTCTTAAATAAAACCAGAAAATGAAACATATAATTTTTTCTCATGTGCCTTTATTTTCTGACTTGTATGCCTCTTGGCAAAATCAACTCTCAAAGATACATTTTAAATACACAATACATTCTGGCACATATTGTATGCTTATAAAATGTTCACATTGTGCTTTTAAAATGATAATTTTTACATTAAAAATATAATCAATCAATTTGATTTGAAACTATATGAAATATAAAGGGGCATTTATTTTTTTTTAAATCCATCAGACAGGTGTGCAATATCTGACTTGTGCCTCCAACTTCTCACCAACCACAGCTCCATTGTATAGCACAGTATGGTGGTCATGGCTGGTATGGCATCTCACCCATTTCACTTAGGACTAGAAACAGGCCACTTTTGTGTGAAGGTGGGTGTTAGACCCTTTCTTATCATAGTCCTCAATGAATAAAACCCAGAATACACCATCCATACAAAGGTGGCTATTAATGGAGAGGCATGTGTCCATACATTTCATAGTGATGAGCGGACCCAAAGCAGCAATGTTCAAGATGGACCCGATCCAGACCTGCAATAGTATTTTCACAATTTTTAATTAATAACGATTCTGCCAAGAATAGAAGAGGCATTAAAGGACATCTAACATCATACATACTGGTGCTAGACTGCTGTTACCTGATCATTGTGTAAGCTAGCGGATGGAATAGTTTTTATTGAGTCCCAGTATACTTTTAAAGGAAACATGTCACCAGGGACCTCATTTTCAGCAGGTGGCTCTCACGTCGAACCTTTTCCTTCTTCCTGATTGACTTCAAGCAAATAACACAGAATACAGAAGGGGGATTTACTACAGCGGACATACTACTACTGCAGGATGTACTACACTGCGGACAAGTTTCCTGGATACCACACTCTCCATCTTTGAACAAAGGTTAAACGAGTTCAGTTACCCGCTCAACCACTGTAGTCCTAAGTACAATACACCATCCGTTTCAATTGTTATAGTCAGCGCAGGTATATTTGTTTATTTGTTCTAAGTGTCTTGTACATACCTATGAGTTAGGGTGGCTCATATAATACCAGCGGCGACGACTACACATTGCCAATACCTAAGTATTTACTATAATTCACTCAATATTTACCATCAATCTTCCACAACCTTTTGCGCCAAGGTTCCCCTTTTTCTGAGTACTTATTTCAACAAAATACACTTTAAAATTTTTTGAATTGTAGTGTGGCCCCTAGCCTGTAGTTCAACCAAAGGTGTATCAGGTATCTCATGTCTACAACAAAAAACAAACAAACAATCAGGTACTAGCACCCACATTCAACTGATAATGTTTAACTAAATATATCTGCACCATCCTCACTTGCCTTGTGGTGTAATTAGTTAAGCAGTTTGGGGAAAAATGGAATTTAGCTGCTATAGGTGCCATGGACAAAAGTGGCACTATTTGTTAAAAAGAAATAAAAGAATTAATATGCTATAACAACTTATTTTCAATATGTTAATTTAAAATGTTGCCGGTATTTGACCCTCAGTGACCTGCTACATACAAACCAGTTACATAGGCCAGATGACATCTGACAGACAGAACACAATCCGTTTTCTAGCCAAGGTTAGTTCATGAACAAAGAGCACAAAGCAACAAAGGACATCTTCTGTACACTCTCTAATGATGAGTCTCTTTTATTGGCCTTATCAAACATCACCTTATTTCAAAGATGCTCAACCCTTATTCAGTGTCCCCTGCCAAAATAACAAAGCTCTGCTTCAGTTTGATCATTGATGGCCTAAAACGCAGGTTTATGTTTGAGTCAAAGCTCCTCGCTGTTTGGGGACGTAAAGGAAAAAATTCACATTGTACATGGTGTCAATGACGCACGTAGCAGACGGAGGATTATATTTAGACAATAAAGCTTGCCACCTATTATCTGTAATTAAAACTTCTTACAGGCAACAACTGTTAATTTACCAGTGACTTCAGATCTGATGTCACGATTTCAGTATTCCTGTCATTGGGGTGTGTAAATTTACTGTTAACCCATAAGTGTCTAGTTAGAATGCCTTAAAGATTCTTTGCACTGTGTTAGCCAGTGGTTACGTAGATAAAACTTGAGAGTCCTCAGTTGTTGATACCTTCTATTGGCTACTAAAAAGGATGATGATCATTGGAAGCTTTCAAGACTACTTAGGTCTTTTCATCATGCATGGCATAAGAAAACATCTGAATAGAACACAAATTCATACACAAATTTTATATATGGTTAAATATGGTTAATGAGAAAGAACAATCAATGGAGGAAACACTAAGGCAGTAAATGTTTTAGCACTTAGAGAGTGAGAAAGTTTTATTATAGGCCTTCAGAGGTCCTGAAATGGGAACCTGTCACCAGGAGACCGATTTTTAGCTCTCTCACAGTCCCCACAGAGCATCTTACATACACTGCCAAAGAGTTTTTGTATAAAAAATAGGTTTTACAGAAAAAAAATATATGTTATATAGTACCTTTCAATACCATGTGCTCTGTGACTAGGCACTAGGCACCTGGGAGTGGCTATAGAGGAACAGTTTCAAACTGCAATTCCGTGTGTGCGCAATTTATGAAAATGCCCATCACACAGCTTAGCGTCACCCCCTGCTCCTCTATAGCCACTCCCAGGGGACAAGTGTTTAGTAAAAGAACACATGGCATTGAAAGGTACAATATAACATACCTTTTTTGTGTAAAACCTATTTTAATGCTATACAGTGTACATCCTGTGCCTTGTATTCTTTCCTTGAGCAATTGTTCTAGGGGGAATTCTGCTGTGTGGGATGTGTAAAAATTGCTCAACTGGATTCTACCCAGATTCTGGATCTAATGAGCAAGTTTCAAGGCTGCAGGCATTTCACAATCTGGAGCAAAGTTTGCTGCTCCTGGAGCAGAAACTCACTGGGGAAGATATGTTACATAGTACCTTTCAATACCATGTGCTCTGTGACTAGGCACTAGGCACCTGGGAGTGGCTATGGAGGAACAGTTTCAAACTGCAATTCCGTGTGCGCAATTTATGAAAATGCCCATCACACAGCTTAGCGACGCCTCCTGCTCCTCTATAGCCACTCCCAGGGGACAAGTGTTTAGTAAAAGAACACATGGCATTGAAAGGTACAATATAACATACCTTTTTTGTGTAAAACCTATTTTAATGCTATACAGTGTACATCCTGTGCCTTGTATTCTTTCCTTGAGGAATTGTTCTAGGGGGAATTCTGCTGTGTGGGATGTGTAAAAATTGCTCAACTGGATTCTGCCCAGATTCTGGATCTAATGAGCAAGTTTCAAGGCTACAGGCATTTCACAATCTCGGGCAAAGTTTGCTGCTCCTGGAGCAGAAACTCACTGGGGAACATGGGTGTGGAAGTATGGAGGTACAGATTGAGGGGGCAGCTAGTTGGTTAACATGTAGAAGGCGAGGTAGAGGGAAGAGTTGTAGGGAGTCTAGTCCTGATCTGGTGCATTCCAATAAATTTGCCAAACTGGAGGATGAGGGGGATTTCAGCTCAGAGGTAGCAATGCTGCAGCAAGACATGGCCTTTAGCAACCAGGGGACTCTGCTCCAGTAAGAAGGGGAAGGGGGGCTGAGGCAAGGTCAGACAGGTGCTGGTAGTGGGAGATTGTATTATTAGGAAAACAGCCAGGGCAATCCACCACAAAGACAATGCATTCAGAACAGTGGGGCTTATTTACTAAGGGTCAGCGGAACGCACTTTTGTCGGATTTTGGAAACTTTTGGGATTTGGGCCGCTGTGAAAAGGTATTTAAGAGGGTATTGTGATGCACGCGATTGGCTTTCGTGCGACGAATGGGGGGGCAGGATTTCGGACTGAGCGTGGGATTTATATTTAAAACACCGGGAAGAAGAAGGTGAACTCCGGCGGACCTGAGCGGGGAAGCGACAGATGCAGGAAATCGGGCACACAATCTTTGTGAATCGCGACACAGTGCATTGTCGTCAATGCATTGTCACAATGCACTTCAGGTGAACTCCGTCCGCCAGGTAAATAAATGTGCCCCAGTGTGTTTGCCGGGTGCTTGGGTTTGGGATGTTGCGGATTGGTTTGACCAATAAATGGGAGGGGCTGGTGAGGATCCAGCGGTCATGGTTCACATTGGCACCAATGACATAGTAAGAGGTGGATGGAAAGCCCTTAAAAATGATTGCAGGGACTTATGCCATAAGCGCAGGACAAGGACCTCAAAGGTAGTTTTCTCTAAAATACAGTACCACGTGCAACATCAAAAAGGCAGCGGGAGATCATGGAATAAAAACCAAAGGGAAAGGGAAAACCCTATGAAGTGTATATAAGTATATACACTTATGCCAGAAGCCTCACAAGCAAAATGGAGCAGCTGGCACTCTTAATGTTGGAGGACTAATATGATATAGTGGGTATCAGTGAAACAATAGCTATGACTTGGCTCTTAATATAGATGGTTATACTCTTGATTGAATGATTGAAGAAATAATAAAGGTGGGAGGGGTTTGTTTTTATGAGAAATCTTGCCTGAAGCCCATCCTAGCAGTTGATACTGCCACTTTATAACAACTAAAATAAACAAATCACCAGACCCAGATGGTATACACTCCTGGGTACTGCATAAACTATGTACTGTGATAGACCGACCATTATTTTTAATATTTGAAGATTCCTTGAGGACTGGTTCTGTTCCACAGGACTGGCGCATAGCAAATGTTGGACCAATGTACAAAAAAATATTAAAAAAGCGAGGGGTTTGTTAGAGATGTTTTCCTGGAGTATCTGACTGTACATACTGTACATAACCATATAACCCAGCATCAGCATGGGTTTATGAGAGATTGGTCTTGTCAGACTAATCTGATTGGCTTCTATGAGGAGGTTAGTTCTAGACTGGACCTGGGGGAGGCTATTGATGTTGTATATCTGGACTTTTCCAAGGTAAAGTGCCGCATAAAAGGTTGGTACATAGACTGCTGGGACTAGGGGAAAATCTGTGTATTTGGGTAAGCAATTAGTGTTAGAAAACAGAGGGTCATCATTAATGGCACATTCTCAGATTGGGTTGTCGTTAACAGTGGAGTGCCACAGGGGTCAGCTTTGGACCCCCTTCTTTTTAATATTTTTATTGATTACCTTGTAGTGGGTTTACACAGTTATGTTTTAATATTTGCAGATGATATTAAGCTGCATAAAGTAATTAATACTGAGGCAGATAGTATTGCGTTACAGAGGGATTTGTGGAAGCTGGAGGAGTGGGCAGAGAAATGGTTGATGAGGTTTAATGTAGATGAATGTAAAGTTATGCACTTGGTTTATGGAAACAAAAAGAATAATTATGTTGTGAACAGTCAAAACTGGAGCTGAAAAAGACTTGGGGGGTATTGATGGATGGTAAACTTTATTTTAGTGACCAGAGCCAGGCAGCTGCTGTTGAAGCAAATAACATTATGGGATGTATCAAGAGAGGAATAGATTCTCATGATGAGGAAACATGAAATATTGTGTACAGTTTTGGGCACCAGTGTATAAAAAGGACATAAAAGAATTAGAACAGGTACAGAGGAGAGCAACCAAGATTATTAGGGGAATGGGGGGACTAGAATAGAATGACAGATTCCAAATTCCAAAATTTGGGGTTATTCAGTTTAGAGAAAAGACGTCTGAGGAGAGATCTCATTACAATGTATAAATTCCTGAACGGGCAATACAAGTACAGCCTAATTTTAATGACCAGACCCAGGCAGCTACTGCTCAAGCAAATTTAATTATGGGATGTATCAAGAGAGGAATAGATTCTCATGATATTCTCATTTCTTCATATATTATTGCTGTTTTTGCTATTTTAATGCTTTGAAATCATCATCTCATCACGGGACAGCCTGATTGACAGCACTTCATGTATGACTATGCAGCAAGATCATTGTTGTTCATTGATAATGCTGCAAAGCTTACCAGCTGTCTGTTAGTAAAATAGAAAATATATAAATGAATTAACAAATGTGAATATCTTCTACAAAACTATATATCTGTCCAGCTCCTACTTCTATGAAACATTATGCCTACATATGACACAGCTATTTCATAGGGACAGGTTTCCTTTAAGGATTGTTGTAATGATAACTTAAGTAAATGTTTTTGTGAATGTTAAAATCTTAGAAAACCTATTCATCCTGCATTATGTACCATCTGCTAACTGTACATATGAAGGAGTGCATATTGAACAGTTTGGTACAGTGTTGGCACCAATGTCAAAGCAATGTAATTAAAAGATACTTTAAGACAACAGGTTGGCATGCTGGGCAAGCCAAATGCTCATATGCACTCCCTCAATCTGTATGTGGTGTCATAAGCCATGCACCATCTGGGTCTTAAGCACAAATGTGCCAGATTCAGCTAATAAACTAAATACTGGTAAAAGAATCTTACCCTTTAAAGTTAGACTCCTTAGGGAAAGAATTTGATTTGGAACTGGAAATGGCCTAATATTGTTAATGAAACCTTTTTTGTCCCATAAATAAATTCCTAAAATATACACTGATACCTAGAAATATAGAAATAGTCTACTAAGGTTGTAGGGGTTCACCTCGATCATTAGAGAGAGCTATCACATCCGTACTGTATTAGCAATTTCATGCGCGCATGCAATATCTCGCTGTTTTCTATGTGCCGAACATAGCAGAAGTGTGCACTCGGCATACAAAATCATCACTATGTGCAGAGCAAACAGGGAGCAAGCAGCAGGCAGAGTGGTCTCGCTAGCTGTATAACAGCGAGACCACTCTGCAAGTTCAGTGCCTAGGGAAGGTCAGATCTGACACCATTAGACAGTCAGACAACATTAGCATATAAACACACCCCCACCCCTGCTGACGATCCGCTATATTGAATGGTCAGAGAACGGTGCTCATATCTCTGTAACGACGAGGTCTAAGAATACAATTCAAAGTGCCCCTAAATCAATGAGCAAGTCCCTACATTTGGGTATGTTAAAGTTAATAAGTTTGGGGTGGTGAAAGGTCCTCTTTAAATCTGTTATTGATCTCACGAAAACAATGGTTCACAACTGATGTCTGGCAGAAACACACATTAGACTTCCTGGCTTCTTACCTGATTGAAAACTGTTTATGATGTCACAAGAATAAAACTTGTTATCTTTGGAAGTCACTAACACCAATCTGGGCTTCCACAGATTTTCAGAAACCCATTTGTCACAGTATGATGTCACAATAACTCACTGGTAACACAGTTGAGGAGTCAGACAAAAAGGCACAATGTTTTCCATGTCCCATCCTGGAAAACATATTTGCATGTTTCCCAGAATCCCCCAGTGTAGCATCAATGGCTTAAACTCTCCACACGGCTACAAGGTGGCCATAACTGGCAAAGTCTCCATAAGGAGAACTCTTACTTTGTGATGTCACACAGCATTTCTAGCTGAAACTTACTTGTAAAAACACAGGAGCCCATCTGAATTAAATCCACTTTTATAGTAAAAATGACTTGCATAAAAGAAGGGAACTAATTATCTCACACAGCATACTTTAATTAACTTACAATAACACAATATAAAATATACCTGATAAAATTTGTGACGTCACAGCTGCTTACATGACTTGAAGCATATGTGACTACAGGACCTATCAATTCTGATGATAAGTCAAAGATGGTGCAACAAGGTCTACAGTTGAAAGTTGTTGTGGAGGATAGGTGAAGGGTAAGAGTAAATCTGCCCTGAGATGAGCGAATTCAAAAATTGGAAGGAACTCAAAATTACTGGTAAGGATTGACAGGCAAGAGGACCATCTAAGGCATACTAAATGGGCAGCATGAAAATCAACTGAGCAAAAACCATTCTGAGCTCTAACCCTTGCTCACCCCTTGTCTACATCTGCCAATAGGGGACATGACTGTTGTGTCCTTTAAGTTATGTGCCTTTTTGAACTGTATTATTTTGTATGGAAAAAAATACCTTTCTATGCCAGTAAGATAATATACTTTTCTTTCAGTTTTTATTTAGTAGTAATCTATATATAGCCATCATTTATTCAGTCTGTGTTTCATAAAGGAAATCTACCATCAAAATACAGGCATGATGAGCCAGGGACATCAAAGATCCAAGCACCGTGACTATAATAATCTTCTTATATTTGTTATCATCCTTCCTTCTAAAATCAACATTTACAATTTTGCTACCAGATCCTCTCTCTCCTTTAGCTTCAGTGGTTGTTACACTGTATCACCCTTCCCTTTGCTCCATCAGTACTTTCCCACTCCCTCTGCCTGATGTAAACTTACTGCTGCACAGTAAGTTTAAAGAGGACCTGTCAGGTCACAAAAACACTTTAGCTGCTCATAGGAAATTAAGCAGCTCCCTAGCCCTCCCCTATAGCATTGTTAATTTTCTAGCTTATCGGAATTTACCAATAAGGAAACAATGCACTACGTAGAGGTCCGATCGTCAGACCTAGCTTACAGCATTCTGGCGTATTCATTGGGGGATTTGGGGGGGAGCGGAGATCCGTGGAGGTGGTAACTGCAGCAATGACCCTTGCAGTCACCACTGGCATGTGGTGTGGTATTGGCCAGTGTAAGCTAAGTCCGCCTATCAGACCGCTACGTAGTGCATTGTTTGCTAGCTTATGGTTATGTTCTGATAAAGTTAGAGATTTATCAATGCTCTTGGAGGAGGGCTACGGAGTTGGGGGGGGAATAGTACTCCTTACACACAGGGGCGCACCTGCCATGAGGCGAGTTGAGATTCTCGCCTCAGGCGGCGCGCTTCCTGCTACACTAGGGGGCGGCGTCGGGCTCCCGCCCGCCGGAATGTGTTACGTCCGGTACATCTCCCCGCCCCCCCCGCACATTCCGCCGCCCATAACATCCACCCGCCCGCGGCCGGCACATGTACCTGCGCGCGGGCCGTCACTTCCCCCCACAGCCCGCCCATCCATTGAACACGCGCGCGGCTATCATATGTACCTGCGCGCCCACAGAAATTTCCCCCTGCGCACCGCCCTACACTTCCCCTTGCGCGCCCGCTGACACTTGAAACCCCCGCAGCCCGCCTAGCTCATCCACCGGCCCGGCACAAGT
This sequence comes from Engystomops pustulosus, assembly GCA_019512145.1. NCBI lineage: Eukaryota > Metazoa > Chordata > Amphibia > Anura > Leptodactylidae > Engystomops > Engystomops pustulosus. The sequence goes on along the minus strand of CM033642.1, from coordinate 195,861,122 downwards.
ACCATTCCCCGCCCCAGCCCAATGTCCGCGCTGGTCCCCCCTCCCTTCACGCTCCGTTTTCGAACCCCCCTCGGTCCGTCACTGCCACCCCCCCCGCTCCGACATCCCCGGCAACCCCCCCCCCTCCACAGGAACAGGCCAAGAAGAAAAAAGAGTAAAAAAGAGTAAAGGTACACTTCTATGTATGTATTGTGTGTATGTATGATTTGTCGTGTGTATTGTATGTATATGTGTATGTTATATGTAAATATACATATATATATATATAGGTCTGTCGATATTTGCTGTTATACTGTAATATTTATATATATTATTATATATATATATATATCTGTAAGGTATGTGTGTACATTTCAGCGTTGCCACCATTTAATAAAAATATACTATATGGGGGCATGCTGTATGTATTATTGTATGGAGGCGGCACACTGTAATGTATTATATGGTATATGGCGGGCGCGCTGTATGTATATATGGTATATGGCGGCACGCTGTATGTATTATTGGTATAGGGTTATTTATAGGTATCGGCCCTCTGTATGATTATTTATATTAATATGGCGGCCGCTTGTATTGATTTTATATTATATGCGGCACACGTATTGATTTATATATATGGCGGATTGTTTTATGTATATGTTTCTTGTAGTGCAGCTCGCTGTGTGTGTATTTATAGTTATGTATTTTGCATTGCTTTATTTTCACAATTTTTCACATTGGGTTCTGGTCCTGACACTCCTGATATTTTACATGTTATAGGGGGGGGGGCGTTTTTTCTATAGTTCGCCTCAGCAGGCAGAAAGGCTAGTGCACCCTGCTTCTCACTACATCCCTGTAACAGTCTGTGTATCTGCCACACGGAAGGGCTATGGTAACAACCCCAGAAGTCCTTTTGCTTAGTTAGCATAATTTTTAAAGTTGATTTTAAAAGGATGGAGCTCATGAATAACAAATATAAGCAGATAACCTTAGTCACAGTGCCTGGATCTAAGAGTAAGTGTCCCTAGCTTATAATGAATGTTTTTGATGTTAGATTTCCATTAAACCTCTAACCTAATTTGTCTGAAAACTGAATTTTAGTTTTACCACACAGCCATTGTCCTGGCTGTCCTATTTGCAGATAGTGACACATGAAGACCAACTTTTGACTAAACATACAGAATAGCTGTCATCATGTCATGTGATGTCATGTAAATAGCTGTAAAATGCATGTCATCTTTAAACCTTAGACAAGCATTATACTATGTAAAATTGTTGGCTCTTGGCGATAGACTAGTTGATCAAATAAATAATTAGAATGTGAAAGCAATTACATATCTGAAAAACAAAATGCTGCCACACTGCAACAAAGTGCATTATCAGTGATGACAGGCCTCCACAGACAAATTGGCATCTGTTACATGAGGATTTCTTATAATTTTGCTCCATACTGTTAAAATGTAATCAGTATTTTAATCATGTAATACCTGGTCAAGAACTTTATCCATGTTGTGTCTCTTCATTGAATGTATTTTTAGAGATTACCATTATTTACTGCATGTGACAGAATTTTTCTAGATTCATTGGATTGTGCTATTCATTGGACAAAGAAGTTACGGCAAAGAAAATATTTGCATCAGTAAGTAAGTTCTTGAGTTGATTAATATTAGGAAATTCCTTTTTAGACATCAAAGGTTTTTCATTTTACAGAACACTCAGTATATCTTAAAATAAATAGCAGTATACAATATACAGTATGATTGCTGCACCACCATCACCATCAATGGTCACATGGGAAGGTATTATATTATTGGGATTTTTCGCATTGAAGGGAATTATGATGTCAGTATTTATGATGCCTTTGATTGGCTTCAGCAGTTAGATGTTGTCAGGATATTAAAGCAAACGCTTTACCAGGAATGTCATTTGTAGCTGGTGACAGGTTCCAATGGCCTATAATATGCTGTTTAAAAAATACTTTTTTCAGCATTAGGAATCATTTTAGCAGTTTATACAAGTTTAATTCTCATTACCTGGCTTCCTGCTTGCAGCCTGTGTACCTGTGTCTGTCGCCTCTCCTCTACATTCATCCAACTCCTTCCCCCTCCCCACTTTCTGTCATGTGCAAGGGGGGGCAGGGAAGAGGGGTGGAATGCAGTATAAAAAGAATGCATGATGAGATACAGGCAAACACAAGCTGTAGCTGCCCTCCCCAGGACTCACCACTTGCTGCTCGCAGGGAGCCAGGTAATGTAAAATAAACTATTTTTAACTACTTTGTCAGAATAGACAAAGGCATTTTTAAAATCAGCATAACATGTTGAAACTTGTCACCAGCTAAAAATGATATTCCTGGTGACAGGTTAGCTTTAACATAGACCAGGAGGATCTGTTGGGATCAAAATCAAATTTTCGAAAATGACCAAATTTTTGAAAGAACATTATTTGATGTATATTGTCAGACAATGGGGCACATTTACTTACCTGGTCTGCAGGTTTCACCAAAAGTGCATTGTCTGACGATAATGGACTGTTCCACGATTCACTAAGATTGCGCGCCCGATATCATGCATGTGTCGCTTCCCTGCACAGGTCCGCCAGAGTTCACCTTCTTGTTCCTGGTGTATGTAAGTGCATTGTCTTGCGACACAATTTGAAAGTTAAATCCTGCGTTCAATACAAATCAGTCGGGTCGTCTGACAGCACACCCACCAATTTGTGTCGCATGAAAAATCAATCCCCTGTGACACAATCCCAGCTCAGACCCCTGTTAAATAAACCCCAATGTCTATCCTATGTGTTTTGAGAAAATGTTTATAAAAGTTTCAAATGTTAAGCCCTTTAAAGTAAAACTACTATCAAAATCAAGCATGAAAAAACAGGGACACTTACTTGTAGATTAGAGGGGTATTCCGGAATATGAATGTCAGATACAAATACCCATAATGCTATAAATACAGCCCAAGTAAATACACTCCATGATTAATTAATCATGGTGTTCACAGGAAAGTTTTTGATTTTTTGCAACCCTTTAGGCTGCCTGCACATACTTCTTTCTCCCTGTCAGAATGCTATCTGTCAGTGAGGAAGAAGGAGGCACCCGATCCGAAGTGTGTGTCTGCCACACACTGCTAGTGATAAAAAACTGTGATACCACTTAGCCCCTAGTATAATAAAACTATTCTTTACCTCCCTCTCGTTCAGTGACTGTCAATGACCCTCTCTTTCTCTGACCTTCTCTGTCTCTGACTGTCTCTTGCACTGACTGTCTCTGACCGTGTCTTTCAGTGACTGTCTCTGACTTTTTGTGTCGGTGACTGTCACTTTGTCTATGGAAAGATTTAAAGTGTCTGAGAGCAGAACTGCTCTAGTTCCCCACAGTAACCAATCACAGTTCAAGTTACATTTTTTCACAGCTGTTTATAAAATTACAGCTGATCTCTGATTGGTTTCCATGGGCAACTGGAACAGTTTTATTTTTGATAAATCCCCCCCATCCCTGTATCTCTAGAGATCCATGTTACCTCACACCTAAGTTGCTTTCTACTCATTGCCTATAGTAACCAATCCAAGCTCAGAGCTCATATTATTGATGTGAGGCAGAATAGCAACCAATCACCTATATGAAAAGCTGTTGTTTTAGAGACATTTCCTTAGTTATCTGTAATAAAATATTTTTATGTATTTTTTTACTTTTAATTTCAAACTACTGCACTTGAATACTCATATACTAATACTATAAAAGCTGAACGTCGCTGGTATGTCCCTTAGGGAATCTTCACCGTCGTTCACAATCACCAAATTTTGCACAGCCCAATCTGTGTGACATCAAACATCATAGTAGAAACTTCATTAGACTAGATTTGAGCCAAAATTTTCAGCCTGCGCTTTTCAAAAAAGCATTATTCACCCAAAATATACAGTGAGTGATTGTGGTGCGGTGGCAGTACGAAAAGCTGAGCTTTGGATGGTTGGCTCAGAGCTCATATTATTGATGTGAGGCAGAATAGCAACCAATCACAGCTCAGCTTCTAACTGCCACAGCAGCAGACAATCACTCCTGTATATTTTGGTGAATAAGTGCATTTTGAAAAGCGCAGGCTGAAAATTTTGGCTCAAAATCTAGTCTATGAAGTTTCTATGATGTTTGAGTCACACAGAGTGGCTGTGCAAAATTTGGTGATTGTGAACGACGGTGAAGATTCCCTAAGCGGACATACACAGACTCAGCTTTATATATTAGATATATGAGTATTGCAGTGCAGTAGTTTGAAATTAAAGTAAAAAAATACATAAAAAATATTTTATTACAGATAACTAAAGAAAATGTCTCTAAAACAACAGCTTTTCATATAAAAATCGAATAAAGTATAAAAAAACATGATACAATCCCCACATTTGTTGTCCGTAACAATCTGTACAATAAATCTGCAGCATTATTGAACCTGTATGGTGAACTCTGAAACTTGCCAAACAAGATGATTTTTTATTAGTTACCTTCACAAAAATGTTCTAAAAAGTGATCAAAAATGGGTTTCCTGGCTGTTTCCGTTTTGCACCGAATTCCGCCTGGATTTTGGTGCACGCGATCGGATTTCGGCGTTGGTTTTCACGTGACAGAAATCGGGGTGCGTGGCCGGCCATGCTGTTGCCCATAATTTTGGCATAATGGTGCGATTAAGCAGCCTCAGAGGCATCCATGCATGCTGCCCCTGCTGTTTCCTGTCCATTTCCGTGGTGTTTCCATCATTTTCTGAGGTTTCCAGGTGTTTGGCCAAGCTTCCCTGTGCAGACCCTTGGTCCCCTTGAAAAATGCTTGAGTCTCCCATTGACTTCAATGGGGTTCGTTATTCGAGACGAGTACTCGAGCATCGGGAAAAGTTCGTCTCGAATAACGAGCACCCGAGCATTTTAGTGCTTGCTCATCTCTACTCTACATTCATTCAACTCCCCACTTTTTGTCATGTGCAAGGGGGGGGCAGGGGAGAGGGGTGGAATGCAGTATAAAAAGAATGCATGATGAGATACAGGCAAACACAAGCTGTAGCTGCCCTCCCCACGACTCACCACTTGCTGCTCGCAGGGAGCCGGGTAATGTAAAATAAACTATTTTTAACTACTTTGTCAGAATTCCGACAAAGGCATTTTTAAAATCAGCATAACATGTTGAAACTTGTCACCAGCTAAAAATGACATTCCTGGTGACAGGAAGCTTTAACATAGACCAGGAGGACCTGTTGGGATCAAAATCAAATTTTCGAAAATGACCAAATTTTTGAAAGAACATTATTTCATGTATATCGTCAGACAATGGGGCACATTTACTTACCTGGTCCGCAGGTTTCACCAAAAGTGCATTGTCCGACGATAATGGACTGTTTCACGATTCACTAAGATCACGCGCATGCATGTGTCGCTTCCCTGCACAGGTCCATCAGAGTTCCCCTTCTTCTTCCTGGTGCATGTAAGTGCATTGTCTTGCGACACAATTTGAAAGTTAAATCCTACGTTCAATACGAATCAGTCGGGTTGTCTGACAGCACACCCACCAATTTGTGTTGCATGAAAAATCAATCCCGTGTGACACAATCCAAGCTCAGACCCCTGTTAAATATCTGTCAAAGCCATGAAAATTCTGCCTGCACATACTTCTTTCTCCCTGTCAGATTGCTATCTGTCAGTGAGAAAGAAGGAGGCACCTGATCGGAAGTGTGTGTCTGCCCCCTAGTATAATAATACTATTCATTACCTCCCTCTCGTATAGTGATTGTCAATGACCCTCTCTTTCTCTGACCTTCTCTGTCTCTGACATTCTCTTGCACTGACTGTCTCTGACCTTTTCTTTCAGTGACTGTCACTTTGACTATGGAGAGATTTAAAGTGTCTAAGAGCAGAACTGCTCTAGTTCCCCACAGTAACCAATCACAGTTCAAGTTACATTTTTTCACAGCGGCTTGTAAAATTACAGCTGATCTCTGATTGGTTTCCATGGGCAACTGGAACAGTTTTACCTCAGATATTTTTGATAAATCCCCCCCCCTATCCCTGTATCTCTATCCATGTTACCTCACACCTAAGTTGCCTTCTACTCATTGCCTATAGTAACCAATCCAAGCTCAGAGCTCATATTATTGATGTGAGGCAGAATAGCAACCAATCACTGCTCAGCTTCTAACTGCCATAGCAGCAGACAATCACTCCTGTATATTTTGGTTAATAAGTGCATTTTGAAAAGCGCAGGCTGAAAATTTTGGCTCAAAATCTAGTCTGTGACGTTTCTATGATGTTTGAGTCACACAGAGTGGCTGTGCAAAATTTGGTGATTGTGAACGACGGTGAAGATTCCTTAAAGGGGTATTCTCGTCTGGGCACTCACTTTCAGTTACATTAATCTGCCATATATAAACATTTCTTCAATTAGATGTTATTAAAAAAAATGTTCCTGTGTGAAGATAATTTCTCATAAATGTAGCCATGTTGTCCCTTAGAAACGAGATGGCTTCCTCGGATACGGCCACCTCTGATGGATTGAGTGCACAAAGAAACAAAAGGTTATTGTATATAAAATGTGCGGGAGTTACTACATGTCGCACAGCCACAGCCACAGCCAGTGGTAATGATTGCTGAAGCCAGGAGGTCCGGCAGGACTCTATAGCGCAAGTCTGGCCACCGCTGCCAGAGTGTGACGTGGTCGTATCCGGGGAAGCCATCTGGTTTCTAAGGGACAACATGACTACATTTATGAGAAATTATCTTCACATATGAACATTTTTTTTATTAACATCCAATTGAAGAAATGTTTACATATGGCAAGTGAATTTAATTAAATGTGAATGCCTAGATGGGAATACCCCTTTAAGCGGACATACACACACTCAGCTTTATATATTAGAAATATGAGTATTGCAGTGCAGTAGTTTGAGCGAGTGATCTTCTGATCACTTGTTCAAGTCTAAGGCAGAAATTAAAGTAAAAAAATTCATAAAAAATATTTTATTACAGATAACTAAAGAAAATGTCTCTAAAACAACAGCTTTTCATATAAAAATCGAATAAAGTATAAAAAACATGATAGAATCCCCACATTTGTTGTCCGTAACAATCTGTACAATAAATCTGCAGCATTATTGAACCTGTATGGTGAACTCTGAAACTTGCCAAACAAGATGATTTTTTATTAGTTACCTTCACAAAAATGTACTGAAAAGTGATCAATTAAAGGAATGTTCTCCACAATGATACCACTGAGAAAATCAACTCATTTACTAAGGGCTCAGCGGCCGCACTTTCGGTGGGTTTCCCGACTTTTTCCGTTTTGCGCCGAATTCTGCCTGGATTTTGGTGCACGCGATCGGATTTCGGCTCCGGATTTCACGTGACAGAAATTAGGGTGCGTGGCCAAAGGAAAAAATGCGGAATTTAAAAAACTAAGTGTGTTGTAAAATGAAGCACTTACATACACCAAGAAGAACCAGGTGAACTCCGGCACACTGCGGCGCAGCAGCGACACCTGGTGGACATCGGGCGCATGACCTTAGTGAATCGCCGGAAGACCCGAATCCACGTCGGAGAACGCCCCGCTGGATCGTGACAGGAACGGGTAAGTAAATCTGCCCCAATAACTCAAAAAATAAGCCCTTAACACAAAGCATTATTGGACCTGTTTGGTGAACGCTGTAAAAAAAAAACAACAACTTGCCAAACAAGATGATTTTTAATTAACTATCTTCACAAAAAAATTCTCTAACTGATCAAGAAAAGGAATGTATAAAAATGTGTACTGTGCACTACTTACTGTTTTGACTCAACATGTGTTTATTGCATAAAATTGCACATCACTAACAACAACATATCATAAAATGTACCATAAATTGAAATTTAACATAAAATCATATTATTATATATAATATCATTGGAACATCACCATAGATAGTATTAGGTAAGTAATGTAAGAGCTTGCTTTGTATTGTTATAGTATTGGAGTCAAATGGCACCATTGGTAGACTGTCTGGTGGCAACCTACACCGTACTAGATGGGTACGGTGAACCCCAGAAAGTGTTTAAAGCAATCTCAACAATAAGCTTTAGATACCCTAAAATGAAATATCTGAATAATGCATCTGATCCTTCAGAAAATAAGCCCTTAAATGGATGGCCTCCAGTGGCGTACCTAGAAGCTGATGGGCCCCAGTGCAAAGTCTATGCCATGCCCCCAACTTGAATGTATGGTTTATAGTAATAGTCTTCTCATATGGGAAAGTGACACCATAAGGGCCCCCTAAACCTCTTGGGCCCAAGTGCGATTGCAACCTCTGCACCCCCTAAAGTTACGCCCTTGGTGGCCTCACTGTCCGGCAAGAAGAAAATTTTGAACTTTGAAAATTGAGAATTTTTAAAAATTTTATTCATATTTCCATTTTTTTCATAGCTAAACGCAAAACATGTAGCCCAAATTTTTCAACTAACATGAAGTAGAATTTGTTATGAGAAAACATTCAAAGTTTAACCCTGAAAAGTTTTGCACAGTGCCAAATAATGCAGCTTGCAATGCATTAAAATACACAAATACAAAAAAAAATAAAAATACAATTCAATTAAAAATGCAATCCAATTGAAAATAAACACAGCCTGGAGAAAACAATGGTGTACCCTCTTCAAATTCCCTGGTTGAAGTTGTCAGGGCATTAAAAAAAATTCAATGCACTACAAACAGTTCGCCTGTAGAGTGTGACGAGTACAGCAGATTAACCCCTTGACTCGTGCTCAGGGCTTAGTTTTAGAATTTAACATGTTTTATTGTAAGTGGTTATAACTTTAGAACCCTTTAATATATCCAGGTTTTGAGAAGGCTGACCTTGAAAGGTTATGTTTCTGTCCCTTCTAGCACAAAGAAGGCAAATATCCACTCTTCACAATGTCCCTGCTTAAATGTAAACAGCCTTATTAAATATGCAAAACAGACTGAAATAAAGTTATGTAAAACCAACATGAAAGAGCAGCAGAGTTTCCTGCATGCTTTGCCAAGGGGCGAAATGCGCATTGAATCATTGAACCACTTACATCACAGGAAAGATTTTTCTCTCTGTAATTGCAGGTAGTAAATAAATATTTACGACAAACACATTTTATGTTGGCTTGGTGAGCTTGGGTCAGTTATTACATCTTTACACCTGAATGTCTTTATTGCCTATTAAAAGTTGTCTTCTGTTACATTTAAAATTCTCAGAATTCTCAATCAAAGTAATTCAACATACAGCACTGTGAGAAAACAATTACACGCTGGAAATGTTACTGCCATGGAGTTGAAAATGGTACAATACCTTGTAATGTCTCTGTTACAAGCACATAATGGAGTTCTTAGGGAGAGATGGAGACACCAGGAATTGAAAGCCTTACATTTTCTATAGAACAACATACTTGTACATGGTTTGCATACAAAATGTTGCCTCTCCTCTCAAGGCTGAATCTTGAGTGGAAGATAATTTTTTCATTGGTCATCTATTTTCAATTTCATAAAAAAAATGGAGTAGTATGTGCTTTAACTATAGTCATAAAAAGTAGAAAAATAAAAATATGTGAAGATATTGTTAATTTCTGAAACAATTGCATCAAAATCATCCAACATTAAATGCAAGGATAAAATCTTTAAGTTTAAAAAAGAAATGCTTGTACATAGCCGGATTTTTCACTAAATATATCCAACAGTAGTATGTAAACATTAGCTGCTGGTGGTGACAAATTATACAAAACAGTGACATCTGTATATACTGCCAGACACGATAAGAGGAATTTAACATGCCTTTCCAGCCAGTTTTCTGACATATAAGACATGTTGAAAGACCCATTCCAGCCATTTATGTTGTTATTCTGATCTGCATGCCGATTTGGGTGTGATAGGGTTCGGAGGCTGGGCAAGAGGATGAGCTATAATCTCCAACATACATCTGAAATCTCTGCCACGTGTCATCTGAAAACTCCACCTGAGACCTCTTAGTGTATCCAGTTTCCAATATCGACAAAAAGCAGCACAAAAAGGAGCAGGTGATCCATGCACCTCATCTGTTATACTTTAATAATAATAATAATAATAATAATAATAATAATAATAATTGGAGGATTGGAGGAAACCCACGCAAACAAGGAGAGAACATAAAAACTCTTTGCAGATGTTGACCCTGGCATTTTTTCTAGCTCTTATGCTACTACTGATCCTTTTCCTTAATGTTACTCCCTTATCGCTTGCAATGTCCATCTCAAATTATTCAGGACCATTTTTGACTTACAACAAAACACAATGGTTTGCATAAAGTTTTCTGTAATTTCATGCAGATATGAAAAATGTGTGATCAGTACACTTGACGTACAATTTTGAATTTTTTCATTGGTCATCTATTTTCAATTTCATAAAAAAATGGAGAAGTATGTGCTTTAACTATAGTCATAAAAAGTAGAAAAATAAAAATATGTGAAGATATTGTTACTTTCTGAAACAATTGCATCAAAATCATCCAACATTAAATGAAAGGATAAAATCTTTAAGTTTAAAAAAGAAATGCTTGTACATAGCCGGATTTTACACTAAATATATCCGACAGTACTATGTAAACATTAGCTGCTGGTGGTGACAAATTATACAAAACTGTGACATCTGTATATACTGCCAGACATGATAAGAGGAATTTAACATGCCTTTCCAGCCAGTTTTCTGACAAATAAGACATGTTGAAAGACCCAGCCATTTATGTTGTTATTCTGATCTGCATGCCGATTTGGGTGTGATAGGGTTCGGAGGCAGGGCAAGAGGATGAGCTATAATCTCCAACATACATTTGAAATCTCTGCCACATGTCATCTGAAAACTCCACCTGAGACCTCTTAGTGTATCCAGTTTCCAATATCGACAAAAAGCAGCACAAAAAGGAGCAGGTGATCCATGCACCTCATCTGTTATACTTTAATAATAATAATAATAATAATAATAATAATAATAATAATTGGAGGATTGGAGGAAACCCACGCAAATAAGGAGAGAACATAAAAACTCTTTGCAGATGTTGACCCTGGCATTTTTTCTAGCTCTTATGCTACTACTGATCCTTTTCCTTAATGTTACTCCCTTATCGCTTGCAATGTTCATCTCAAATTATGCAGGACCATTTTTGACTTACAACAAAACACAATGGTTTGCATAAAGTTTTCTGTAATTTCATGCAGATATGAAAAATTTGTGATCAGTGCACTTGACGTACAATTTTGAAATGTTACTCTCATCAATGAAAAAAGTGCAAGCAGGGGATGACTAAAAACTGTGCCAATGTGGAGATTGCTGACTTTCATTATTAATCAGTATCTATCGTTCAGATTGCATTAGATACATTTCAGGAGCAGCCGTGTTCATATTTTGTCATTTTAATTGCAAAAAATCTGTTTCATGAAAGTTAAATAGGCAGCACATGCATATAGTGCACTAAAATGTTGTATGAGTCACAAAGGACTCACTTAAAGAGGACCTGTCACCCCCACCCCAAAGACCCCCACCAAATATGTCCCCCATAATCCTCCCTCAGCCCCTTTCTAGCAATGAAATTTTGAAAAAAATTTAGGTTGGCAATGTTAGTTTTAATCGATCCGACCTCTTACCAAATAAGAGGTCGGATCCTCATATCCTGTCCCCTATTCTCACAGGTCCCCGCTGACAGGGGCGTGTAGGGGGTGTGTCGACCTGCCCCCTCATGAATACGGCCAACTGCCAGGGGACAGGATACGAGGATCCAACCTCTTTGCCAACCTAAATTTAAAAAAGTAAAAATCATTACTAGAAAGGGGCTGGGGGAGGCTTATGGGGGACATATTTGGGGGGTTGACAACTTCAACAACTTACACAGGAAAAGGTAGGAAAAGAGGGGGCAACATCAGGAGCATATTTATATCTTTATAACAAACCCTTTCACACAGATGGAGATGCAGGAGGGAGCAAACTGTTTACACCTTCTAATCCTAACTACTAATGAGTTAGTACTAGAGATGAGCGAACACTAAAATGCTCGGGTACTCGTTATTCGAGACGAACTTTTCCCGATGCTCGAGTGCTCGTCTCGAATAACGAACCCCATTGAAGTCAATGGGAGACTCGAGAGCATTTTCAAGGGGACCAAGGCTTCTGCAACAGGGAAGCGTTGGCCAAACACCTGGGAATCAAAAAAAAAGGATGGGAAAACACAAATCAAAACGAAATGACAGGTAAACAGAGTGGGCGTAGCATGATGGTGCCTCTGAGGTGGAACTTAAACGCACATTATGGCAAAATTATGGGCACCAGCTGGCCATGACAGAGTGACCAGATTGAAGCAGATAGCAATCTAAACAATCATAATATGACCCTGACACACTATACGGCGGACGCATCAGCGCATTCGAGAGGCAGCGGCACCAAGGCTAGAGAGTGTCATGGCGACATACCCTAAAATGGACGCAGGTCTTCAAAACCAAGTGGTGCGAGAGGGAACCAAAGGCAGGTGAGCAAGAAGGAACTCAAAAATATCGGTACATGATTAAAAAAAGTTTGCCAGTTATATTTTGGTGGAACACACGTATAGCACGGACACGGACTCGGGAAGCGACAAAGTTAAGCTGGAAGCTATGAGAAAACAACCCGAATTCTGCCATGACACAGCTCGGTTTGAATATAGGGGACCGACTGAATGGAGGCAGTGACTAGTATAGGATAGAAGGTGTTGCCAGCGTTTTATTAAACTTTTCGTTGGATCTTGCATGGAGTCTGGCGCTCCCGCAGGGTCGTAGCTTTCGCCAAGCCAAGCCCTGTCTCTAGTACTCCCCAAAACAGCACTTTTGAAGATCAAGTGTACAGTAGCGAGTCTTATAAGTTTGGTTATTCCTGGGTGAGGGGAATGTTAAACCGAGTATACGCAAAAGAACGCATGATCGAGGCCGGGCGGGCGTCGCTCCGCGAGTCGAGTCTTTCGCCAATCCAGCCCATGTCATCTAGGTCTACTCCCCAAACAGCACTTTTGGTATAAGATCAAGCAGTGATGTAGCGTTCTTATAAGTTTAGGATATGCGATAGGACGGGTGAGGGAATGTTAAACAGATGCGCAAAGCAGCGCATGATGCGAATGGCAGCTGAGCGCGCGCTGCGCAGGCGAGGCTTTCGCAAATCCAAGCCCCTGTCTTCCTAGCCTACTCCCAGAACATCAGGCTGTTGTATAAGATCAAGTTGTTGTTAGCGGTTCTTAAATAGTTTAGATTTTGCCGGTGTGAGAGGAATGTAAACAGGATGCGCAAGTAGCGCATGTTGCGCTGAAAGAGTGGCGTGTCCGCTCGCCCGGCGAGCTTTCGCTGAACCACCATAGCCCCCTGTCTCTAGAGTGCTACATCCCCATAAGAGCAAATTTGTATAAGATAAGTGTAAGTAGCGGTTTCGTTATAAGTTTGGGATTATTGGCGGGTGAGGGGGACATGTAAACAGAATGCGCAAGAAGCGCTTGAATAATATCCCTAAATGGTATGAAAGGCTTTAAGCAAGTATTGATTTGTGTGGCAATACACGCCAACCTGGTCGGTTCCTTGTGTAGTCAAAGTAAAGCCACAACTTGATGTGGATCCATGCAAACAACCCAAATTTCTGCCGGACACAACCTCCGCTTGAATAATAGGAGATCGTGTATGGAAGGGCCCAAGCTTATATGGAGCGTGAATCTGTTGAAAAGGTAGCAATGGAGGACCAACGTGTGGAGGATGCTATGGAACAATTTAATTTGGATAGGCCTGTATGTGGCAGTCCCCAAACATTTTTCACAACCAGAGGAGATGGTAGGGGACCTCCAGTTACAAATGAGGGATGAGTTGAGGCCTGTTATGTGGGCAAGTCCAAAAAATTGTTTCAAACGCAGAGGAGCAATGTAAGGTGGCCCCTCCAGTAACAATGGAATAGATTGAGTGCTGTATGTGGCATGTCCCAAACTTGTTGTTCTCAAACCAGTAAGGAGCGTAGGAGTGGCCTGCGGTTTCAAGAAATGGAATAGATTGCTTGCCCTGTATGTGGGCGGAAGTCCCAAAATGTTTTCAAACCAGAAGAGCAGGTAGGTTCGCCTCCAGTTAAAATGGGGTGAGAATTGAGTGCCTGTATGTGGCAGCTCCCAAATGTTTCAAACCAGAGGAGCGAGGTAGTAGTGGCCTCCTAAAATGGAAATTAGAGTGCCTGTATGTGGCAGTCCCAAAAATTGTTTGCAAATGCCAGAGTGAGCAGGTTAAGGTGGCCCTGCAGTTAAAATGAAATATGATTGAGTGGCTGTATTGGCATCCCAAATATTCTTCAAAACCAGAGGAGAGGTAGTGGCCCTCCAGTACAAATGGAATAGATTGAGTGCCTGTATGTGGCATCCCCAAAACAATTCTTTAACAGAGGAGCAGGTAGTGGCCTGCAGTTAAAATGGAATAATAGGACTTGAGGGCTGTTATGTGGGTCAGTCCAAAAAATTACTTTCAAACCAGAGGAGCAGGTAGGGTGGCCCTCCGTTACAATGGAATCAAGATTAGAGTGCCTGTATTGGCAGTCCCAAAAATTCTTGCAAACCAGCGGAGAGCGTGGTGGCCCCTGCGCTTAAAATGGAATCGAGATTTGAGTGCCTGTATGTGGCAGTCCCAAAAATGTTTCAAACCAGAGGAGCAGGTAGGTGCCCTCCAGTAAATGGAATAGATTGATGTGCCTGTATGTGGCCATCCAAAAATCTTACAAACCAAGGAGCGTAGTGGCCCTCCAGTAAAATGGCTAGATTGAGTGCCTGTTATGTGGCAGTCCAAGCAATTGTTCAACAAACAGAGGACTGTAGGGTCGGTCGGCCATCCAAAAAATTGAATAGTGATTGAGTGCTTGTATTGTGGCATGCACCAAAAAAATTGTTTCAAACAGAGACCGGGTAGGTGGGCCCTCCAAAAAAGTTATAATGCATGAGATATAGCCAGAGCCAGTGGTGTAGGCCCTGAGCAAAAATAGCCATTTTTCCTCTGCTATTACTGTACAAAGAGGAGGAGAAGGATGGAATAAATGAGATAGGAGGGGTGAGGGATGTTGGATCCAATTATTCAGAGTTGAGCTTCCTTCACCTGTGGAGATTGGAAATTCTGAGAATAAGATCCAGCCTTTACTCATATTTTAATAAGACGTCAGACACTGTCAGCCCGTCTGTCAGGCGACAAGGCGTGTACGTTACGTGTAATGATGTCCACAGCTGCACTGAAAACAGCCGCAATCGGAGCATAGACGCTAGCGGCAAGGCAGGCAAAGAACCTACCAAGGCGCTACAGGCTCCAGTTGGGCCATGTCCAGCTTGAATACGCCAGGCTAGTTTGTAGGGAGCTGGGTTGATCATTTAGAGACGATGGTTAGGTCAGCGCAGCGTACTCCTCACCATCATCATGTAAAGATCAGCCCTACTCTGGCGAGACTGGGTACAGGTGACTGTTGTCTTTGCTGGCGGCAGGTAGACTAAAGCTGGTCAAAAAGGCCTATGGTAAAGCGTACCCTGCCATCGTCTGGCAAGCTGCCCTGCCTCGCCTACTCTCCCGTCGCTTTACTTGTAGCCCGCAGAACTCACGCACTCTGACGCTATAGCGCTGTCGAAGGAGGGAGATAGACCACGCTGATGGTTTCATGCTATAGTCGTACCTCAGGGAATCTAGCTGCAAATTGCAATATATTTACGACATCCTTTCTCTGCAGCCGGTGAGAGGAGATTCTCTTGTCGTGTCAAAGAGTGAACAGAAGAGGCCACGTCGGAGGTCTGGAATGAAATTCTTTGAACGCAGAGGGTTCTGGGAGTAGGCGATGTCCTAGCATGAAATCCTGCCATATGCGGCGCAGAGAGTCCAGTACGTTCAGTAAGAATCACTCCCCTATACTGGCGTATGATGTCCATTTCCTCCTTCCTCACTCAACTCCTCCAACTCCTCTCTTGCTGCCCATACACGCTGTGATCAGGAAGGACCTCAACAATGGTTCGACGCCTCTTGGTCTCGCTCAACATTTCTCCATCCTACTTCCTCCGTATCCTCTCTCCGACCTCACCTCCTCCGATATGCCGCTGAGTAAAAGATCAGACCTAGGGTGCTTTGGCTATAACAGGGAATTCTTTCCCCCCGTCTCATTGTTGACGAGCGAAAGCTTCCGACTTCATCTACCAGAGATTTTTCAACAGGCCAAAGCACGGGAATTGGTGAGGCTGATGAATAGGGCGCGGATCGCACACTGACATATGTGTGACAACTCCTCAAAAGTTACTCAGCAACCTGTGACAGATATCAGACATCCACGTCCCACAGGTCCCTCATCATTGTGAATAATGGCGGAAAGACTGACTGACCTGAACTACCAGTAATGTTCGGAGTGAAAGTTGACCTGCTGTGACAGTCTACAATCGCTCTGCGCTGCGGTAAAAAACTCTGGATACATACTGGTCCAGGTGTTGATATCACCCTCGTGGACGTTCGCAGACAAGACGAGTGCGGTGAGCGCTGGTGGTGATCAGCGGCGCTGCCGCTGCCTGAGAGTGGACAGCACTGGGCTGGACTTACTGAAATGCGCACAGATGCCGGGGCGCACACTTCGTGAGCAAATTCAGACAGATTGGGGTAATGTCTTGGTGAGGGAAACGTCTGCACTATGTCGGATTTAACACATGCGTGCCGGCATGGCACATGTCAGTGCTGCGGTTAATTGCAGAGCCGCCACCAGAGTTACGGCCCGTTGGCACACACCAAACACCATTCCTAAGCTTGAGGTTCAGCACGGTGTGCGCAGCCACAGATGCAGTCTGCGACAACGGATGCACACTGGTAATAGAGTTCTGGAGCGGTGTGCTTGTCATTGTGTACTGTCGCCAAGGCCAGAGTTTGGGCACCGCCTGCTGCCGTCTGATCGACGGCCATGCTAGGCTGTGAGTCTAGAGCTACCGAGACTCGATGGCGTACTCGAGTTGCCCCACGGATGGTTATAGTTTCGGAGAGGAGTGAGGAGGTGGAGTGGAGGGGGGTATTGGGGGGAGAGGGAGTGATGCGGCATAGTGTGCCTGAACGCCTGGACCGATAGGAAGGCCAACCGGCAATCCCGGCGCGCGGCAGTAGATGAAGCAAGCCCCAGGGTCAGTTCGTAGCAGGTTCAGAACCTCACGCCAGAGTTAACCCCATGTGCCGTCAGCGGTATGCATGATTTACTTGTTCACTTTCGAGGACCTGCCAGCCAGAACCGTCCAGCGGTATCCGTGTGTCAGGTGGACCTTGTCACGAAACGGCGTTGGTCAGTGCAGGACGGATTGTTGATGCGTGCACATGAGAACGTGCCTCGGAATGAGCAAAGGGCGGGCGGACAGAGGTACATGGACGTGTGTAGAGTGGCTGTCCTGGGACCCGGAATAGCCGAGGGGGCGGCCCACCCGCCCAATGAGGTTGCGAAAGCAGGTCGGACTCGGTCCTGGCTACTAGGCACTATAGGGCACATTCTCCAGGGATAAGCATCTGGAGATGGTTGTTCACATAAGGGCTTGAGGCGTGCGGGTGGGTTGTACTATATTTGCGTTTTATCCGCTCCAGCGGTCTGGTGGTATGAGAGCCTGAAACGCTGGTGGATGATGCGGGAGGAATCGAGTGATGGAGACAACGAGTGGGGTTTTGGGCCCAGGGTCCTGGCAGGGGGCTGACTAGCAGCTGAACGACAGGGTAGGGCAGTGGCTGGCAGGTTGGTGACTGTGAACCGGAGGTTACCTTTTATGTGCCACTATGGTGGGGTGTCTTGCGATTTCATATGCCTGCGCATTACTGCGTCGGTTAGGTAAGAGTTAAGCTAGTGGGGGTGATGTGGTGGAACCCCTTGCTGGAGCCTGGTTGTAGGTTCAAAAGGTTTGCACGACCACAGTCCGTCGGGCAAGAAAGGAATCTCCGGTGTAATGCCTTAAAGGAGAACCTCATCACACATTCTGACGATTCTAGGCCACGCTCGTCCGCAAGAGCCTCTCAGCACACGGGAGTCTGTCACTAGTTGGTGAAACATTGCGCTGATGCAACCAGCTTGGCCCCTGCGGCTACTCGCGTCTGGGCCCGCACCCCACTGCCCTCTTGCCAACCTGTTCAGGACGAGACCTCCTCCGTCTCAGAAGCACTGGTGTTCACGCCGCCTCTTTTCACCCGCTTGGGTCGTGTCCCATACATCATCCTCCTGACCCTCAGTCTGAGCTCCCCACCCGAACTTCTGCTGGAACTCACATAAGAAAGGGAAAAACTTCCCCACTGTCCTGACAACCGTGTCGTCCTCATCTCGATCGGACAACCGTCTTTACACAGCTTCACTCAACGATTCAAGAAGGTCATCATCACCCAACACTGTGACTGGTTGGTAAAACCGTGGCACGGAAATGCTCAGTCAGTCAACCGGGTACATTGGGTTTGTGACTGTTGGACAGGTCCAGACAATCCAGCGTTCGTCTAATAAACAAACCCACAAGAGTAACACAGCACACAAAATGGTCAAATTTTCCTGGGAGGATGGCAGACTGGGGGGGAGGTAGTTGAGGTGCATTGGCAGCGCCTGGCAGGACGTGGGATTTCGGTTGACAATGGGGGTGACGCGTGGAATGACTGGTGGTGGACAAACTTGTTACTCGATAGCATGTGTCTAGCACTCCACTAGCTCAGCCTGTCGTCCACTGTTGTCTGGCTCAACAGTGCTCTACCTCGACAGAGTCCCGAGTCAATCTTAGTACAGACAGGTAACCTAGGGAGTAGATAGCTCTGGGCGGCTTCCACCTGCTCCCTAATCATAGTAGTCTATAGGCTGTATGTCCTCACCAGGCACATTCGGACCACGGCCTATAACACTTCCCCACCATCAGTAGTTGTTTGAGCCACGGGTCCACCGCCCATGGTCCTCATCCATCGCCATGAGCCAGCTTGCGTATAAACATTGTTTAAAATGGATTTGCCGAGTGTAAATAACTTTTTTTTGTTTTTCTTTTTCTTTTTTTTTTTTTTTTTATGTGTTTTTTTTGTGGCTTTTTTGTTTTTTTTTGTTGTGTTTTCTTGTTTTTTTTTGCAGTTTGGTAACCAAACACGAATCCGTTCCTCATGCGATGGCTGATTCTCTGGCCACAAGTATCAAGGAAGCACACTACTATGCAGATGAGATGACACTGAGTTTATTGTCCTACGTCAGAAATCCAACCCGCCTACTGAAATTTTCCACTTCAGCCTTGCTATGGTATGTTGGCGCACTAAGCGCAGAACACAGCTGTCGCAAGTCTCACTACAAATTGCTCAGAATTGGCAAGTACATGCACTGCAGAAACTAACAGCCCCCAGCAGTATCACCAGAAATCAAATATATAGAACGCTTACTGTAGGCTTCAAGAAGCGTATTTGTATCAGCTCTCTATGGCTATTTTCTAGCCAATACAAGGAAGCACACATACTATGCCAGATGAAGAGGGTGACACTGGCGTTATTGCGCAATAATAGAATCCAACCCCTACTGAATTTTCCTACTTCAGCCTTTGCTGATCGGATATGTTGTCGCCACTAAGCGAGAACACAGCGGTCGCAAGTCCTCCTACAAATTGGCCTCAGAATTGGCAAGTACCTGCAGCTGCAGAAACTACAGCCACCATCAGAACAACGAAATCAAATATATAGAACCTCTAGCACGGCTTCAGACGCTATTTGTATTCTCTATGGCTATTTCTAGTGCCACACGTATCAAAGGAAGCACACTACTATGTCAGATTGAGTATGACACTGAGTTATTGCCTAATAGAAACGCAACCCCTACTGAATTTTCCCACTTCAGCCTTTGCTATGGATATGTGCGCCACTAAGCGCAGAACACAGCGGGGTCGCAGTCCACTACAATATGTCTCAGAATTGGCAGTACATGCACTGCAAAACTACAGCCACCAGCAGATCAACCAGAAATCAAATATATAGAACGTCTACTGTAGGCTTCAAGAAGCTATTTTATTCTCCTATGGCTATTTCTAGCCAAGTATCAAAGGAAGCACACTACTATCAGATGAGATGACACTGAGTTTTGCCTATTGAACACCAACCCCTACTGAATTTTCCCACTTCAGCCTTTGCTATGGATATGGTGCGCCACTAACGCAGAACACAACGGTCGCAAGTCTCACTACAAATTGCTCAGAATTGGCAAGTACATGCACTGCAGGGAAACTACAGCCCCAGCAGATAACAGAAATCAATATATAGAACGCTACTGTAGGCTTCAAAAGCTATTTGGTATTCTCCTATGGCATATTTTCTAGCCAAGTATCAAAGGAAGCAACACTACTAGTGCCAGATAGATGACACTGAGATATAGGCTACGAGAACAGATACCAAGCACCTACGATGTAAATTTTCCCAACTTCAGCGCTTTGCTATGGTATGGTGCGCCCACTAAGCGCAGACACAGCTGTGGTCGCACAGTCTCACTACAAATGCTGCCAGAATTGGCAATACCTGCCTGCACTGGCATGAAACTACGACCAGCCAGCGATCAATCAAACATAATCAATATAAATAGAACGCTAGTTAGGCATCAAGAGCTTCTTTGTTTATTCTGATCTTATGCTTTTTTCTACAAGTATCAAAGAGACAGCACAACTACTATGACAGATGAGATGACACTGAGTTATTGCCTAACTAGATCCACCCCTACTGAATTTCCCACTTCGAGCCTTTGACTATGGATATGTGACGCCAATCTAACGCACAGAAGGCACAGCTCGGTGCCTGCTGCAAAGGTCCTTCATCTACAAAATTGCTCAGAAATTGGCATGTACAGATGGCCACGCCAGAAAACTACAGGCCACCCAGATCAATACGAGAATCAATATATGGAACGCTTAGCTGTAGGTTAAGGAATAGGACTATTTGTTATTTCAGCCTATGGTATTTTCTACGTGGCCAAGATTATCAAGGCAGTCACACCAAATTATGCCAGGTGAGAAGACTACACTGAAGTGTATTGCCTAATAGCAGAATCCAACCCCTACTGTAAATTTCCAACTTCGGCTTTGCTATGGATATGATGTGCCACTAAGAGCTAACACAACGGTAGCAAGTCCCCCTGCTAATTCCTCCATCAAAATCGGTATCAAATGTGATGCAATTAAAACATAGAGACAAGAGTAGAATCGTTAACCTTAGTAGCCACTAAGAAGGGCTGTTGGGTTCTTGTTGAATCACTCCTGCCTAACACTATTCTAATAGAACACCCTAACGCTTTTCCTGACCAGCAGCAGCTCTCTCCCTAGCGGCATCCAGACACAGAATGATCCGAGCAGCGCGGGCAGCGGCTAGTCTATCCCAGGGTCACCTGATCTGGCCAGCCAACCACTGCTATCGACGTGTAAGGGTACCACGTCATGCTGGGTGGAGTGCAGAGTCTCCTGGCTTGTGATTGGCTCTGTTTCTGGCCGCCAAAAAGCAAAACGGCGGGAGCTGCCATTTTCTCGAGCGGGCGAAGTATTCGTCCGAGCAACGAGCAGTTTCGAGTACCCTAATGCTCGACCGAGCATCAAGCTCGGACGAGCATGTTCGCTCATCTCTAGTTAGTACCATAGTACTATATGCACACTCAGGAGCAAATGCAAATCTGTTTAACTTCATAGTATAATGACTCACATCTGTTAGTAATATTTCTAATAGAGAAGCAATGAGAAAAACCTGCAGGTGACTAAAGAATAAATCAAGCTCATATGGAGTTATAGCATGGATCCATATTTGTTATCTCTGTCACACAGACATGAAATATAGCAGTGTTCCCCTTTACATTTCAAATTGTGAATAAAGACATTAACCAGTATAAAAATAATAAAGTAAAATATTGCTACATTTTATCAAAACCCCTGAAAGTCTATAATGAAAGAAAGAAAGCAAACAAGGGGACATATCATATATCAAATGTAATATAATATAACCTAACAGTATTGTCTTGAAAAGCTATCATAGGATCTTGTCACATTAAACCAAGGGGATAAAAGGGATACAGCTATGACAAAACCTGTATCAGACTGGCCAACTGCAATGTATTTGGTTTTACTGATCTCTCGGTAGGCAAAATAAACATCTGATGGTCCCACACGGCAGCCAGGCCCGAGGATGAGGGCACCCTCTGCACTTTCCCAGGTAGCCCCTGCTTGCACCCTTCCACATCGGAAGATAACTTATATATGTCAAATGTGAAATATTGATTATAAAAACGAATAGGCTGAATCATTAAGTGGACAAGAACATAGTATGTAAATTGTGATTGATTCAGTTGCATAGGCACATGCTGTTACTCTGTTAATTGGAATGTTCTAATACAAAGAGAGCTGTTTCTGCTTTTCTTTATCTTTCTACTGTTGTTTAAATGGTTTATGATGTGTTTCCATGGACATGAATGTTTCTCGCTTATCTATTAACAGTGTCTCATTGCTCTGTGCAAAACAGCATCATTTTTCTGATAAGAGGTTCCCTACTAAGCCTATATTTACATGTAATTGTCTATCATTGCCAAAAAGACTTCATTTTACTTATGCACAGCGGCTGCCAGGTTGCAATCATTTCACAAAGCTACTGGCAAGAAACTTGGCACTGATTCCCCCTATCTCACCTAACCACCTGTATCGTGCCTCACCAAAATAAGGCTGCTGGAAACTCTGCCAATTGTGATAACTGGAAGCCTGCAGTGGATTAGAGATACTACTGTTTATACACTATATTTACTGAACAAACTCGCCTTGTTAGAGTTGATGTTACTTATTGTTCTTAAAATGTATTTTTCCGCACTAAACAAAATGGGAAACATATAGAAGCTGCAGATGGAGTTGTCTTGGCCTTGGCAATTCATTTACTGCAACAAAAGCCTGTCTTCATTAATTAACCTCTGAGCGTGTTACAATTTGTATTCCACAAAGAGTAGGAGTTGGTATTTCATTCCGTAAACCACCAGTGAATGCAGAGCTATATCTTTGTATGGAAATATGGATTTACTATTTTGTTAGTCATTTGACTATAGGGTGAAACAGTTGCTGCATTATGTCTGCTTTTTGGTTGTTATTTTTAGAGTCGATATTATGCAGAAGAGCTGCCAAAGATATTAAGAGGTTGGCACTGCCATAACCTTGCAAATGCAAACTCAGAAATAATTGAAGAAATAAACTTAATGTACCGTAGAAAGTTATGCTGATGCACAGTAGAATCATTCATCTTGCATACATGCAGATATTCTTTTCATTTGCATGGTCTGTTTTATGGAGCCCGGTACAAAAATCATATAAGGCTACATTCACATGGACTTGTGCCTGCCGTATCGTAGCATTGCGGGCAAACACTTCGGCGCCCGTGAGAGGAGGAGGGGGTGAGAGCCACTCATCCCCACCCCTCTCCATAGCGATATCTGGCGCCATATGCCAAGAAAAGATAGGACATGTCCTATCTTTTCAAGGCTACGGAATGGTACAGTGCCGCATTCCCTTTTCCGGCCTATGGGGGACATACACTCACCAGCCACTTTAATAGGTACACCATGCTAGAAACGGGTTCGGACCCCCTTTTGCCTTCAGAACTGCCTCAATTCTTCGTGGCATAGATTCAACAAGGTGCTGGAAGCATTCCTCAGAGATTTTGGTCCATATTGACATGATGGCATCACACAGTTGCCGCAGAATTGTAACCTCAGTTTCCTGTTCTTAGCTGAAAGGAGTGGCACCCGGTGTGGTCTTCTGCTGCTGTAGCCCATCTGCCCCAAAGTTCGACGTACTGTGCATTCAGAAATGCTCTTTTGCCTACCTTGGTTGTAATGGGTGGCGATTTGAGTCACTGTTGCTTTTGAGCTCGAACCAGTCTGCCCATTCTCCTCTGACCTCTGGCATCAACAAGGCATTTCCTCCAACAGAACTGCCGCTCACTGGATGTTTTTTCTTTTTTGGACCATTCTCTGTAAACCCTAGAGATGGTTGTGCGTAAAAATCCCAGTAGATCAGCAGTTTCTGAAATACTCAGACCAGCCCTTCTGGCACCAACAACCATGCCACGTTCAAGGGCACTCAAATCACCTTTCTTCCCCATGCTGATGCTCGGTTGGAACTGCAAGAGATTGTCTTGACCATGTCTACATGCCTAAATGCACTAAGTTGCCGCCATTTGATTGGCTGATTAGAAATTAAGTGTTATCGAGCAGTTGGGCAGGTGTACCTAATAAAGTGGCCGGTGAGTGTATATTTGTATTTTGTATTCGTATATATTGTATATTCATCGACGTATGTACATCCCCCATACGGCCGTGTGAATTAGGCTTAAGAGAGAAATATTTCTCCATATCCTATATTAACTGTTACTGTACACACAGCAGGTGAAAAAAGTATCTAACATGTCACAAAAATTCTCACCAGATTTTGGGAACAATTTATGCAGCTAACATTGGCATAGAAAACAGGCTATAGATGGAAACTAGAAACTAAATGAAACTAAAGGAAACTAGTGGCATGCATTGTTCAGGTATAGTGTTGGATAGAACGATCACACAATGTGCAGATCAATACCAACCTTTGTAGGTTTAAACCCCAAACACCCCCTTTTAATAACAACCACTGTCGGTGCCAGAAAGACGGCGCTATGGTAGCTGCCTGTGCCTCTGCTCCAGCATTTTGTGTCCCCTTTTCCTCTTGTTTTGCTCTCCATTTCTCCCCTTCCTCTCCCTATACACTCTGGCTGCATTCACCCACAGTAGCCTTCCATCGGGACCTGCAATGGGATCCGAAAGCCAGAGAACTTTGGGTTATCCCCAGAGAATGCATCAGAGAAATACAGGGCATGTGTCTGGACCCAGCCTGCATTGCCTATATCACTGCCAACACTGGACCTGTAAGTTGACTCATTGTGGCGAAATCCATCATCTGAGCACAACACCAGCCCAATGCTGATGCATGATGAGACCACAGAGACCACAATCCTGCTGCAAGTAACTACTGGCTGCACCAAGCCATCCCCGCTGTGCCCCAATTTCCAAGTAGCAGATCCGGGCAGCGTATGGGTTATCCCACGATCAGCATGGAAATAGTCGTGCTTTGCCAGGAGCATTTCAAAAGATAACACATGTGCTTGAACCGATGATGGGTGTTTACTGTCAGGTCTTTGGGTCTGCGACTTTTAAATTCAGGTTCAGCTGAAACCAGGTTCACTTGTAACCTCTCAAGTGTGATTGTGACCTACTCTTACTCACAATCACTTTATAAATGACAAAAACAGAAAAGTTCAAAATGTGTTTTTAAAGCTAGAAACATTAACAAACCTACAAAATATAACAGTTAAACAGGTTAAAAAGCAAGCGTCGCTCTGTAACCCATATATTTGTATGAAATACATATGTAAGCAGGGTTTTCATACAAGAGTTATGTAAATCAATAATTCTGGATGAATTAAGATAAAATTATTTTACTTTGCCACAATCAAAATTTGTTGAAATACTAATACTAAGTGTTTTTGGCACTTTAAAAAACATTAAATAAATGCAAATTATCATGGAAATTTACATTTCCAAAAAAAAAGTATTTACATACCCAGACTTGTTACACTGTAAGATTTGAGGAGAAGGCATACAAAACCATGTTTGGGAGTTTGTGTCTAAAGAAACATTTAATTTGTTGGCTAAACAATTTTAAGCAACTGGATGTCAGTTACTTCAAAGGAGTAATTATTAATTCAAATACATGTATTTTTCCCGACTTTCAGGAAAAAGAGTAAAAAAATCATAATTTGTTGATGCCTGTGCTTTAAACTCATGCTATTAGTAGAATTTATAATACTAATGAATTCTGTACTCCATTTCAGTGTTGTGTCATCTACACACATTCAGACCTACATCCAAACTCACAGAATACACATTAAATCTGAACTGGTTAATACTTGTTTGCCTGGAGGAAACTTAAAAAATAATGTTTGGCTTTCTCATCTTCAAAGTCTATTGCTCTAAAAAAAGATCAAAGTGACAAGTCTATCTGTAGTCAATTAAAACTGTGAAAGCAGAGACAGAAATACTCTATATGTTGTAGAACAAACCAGTATGAAATGTTGGGAAGGCGAGCATCTTTCACTGCTGTGTATGTTCTTACATTTACATTACATGGATTACATTTGTATTACACGTGTGACATAAGGAAAACCTCTCTTACTACAATTGACAATTGTCAAAATACAAAGTCAAGACTTTACCTGCCTACTTGACAATCGTCCTATGTGAACATCACAGAGTTACAAACTGACGGACAGACACTTTAATGCACTGCAGTATGGAATCATGGATCAAAGGGGGGGTCAGGATACAAGGCCATAGGTCAGGCAACAATAGTCTAGATTAGGCAACAACCAAAAGTACTAGAGGGGAAGTCCTATTAACCATACTATCCCTAAAGACACAACCAAAACAATAAAGAATTGCTATGATTAAGGGTAGTTAAATTCCATATGTATTAGCATTTTCACTTCTGATCTAAATGTTAAAGGTGTTGGCCACCTTCAGAATTTTTCCATAACTAGTCTTCAATACATAACTATTTACTAACTATCCCTTCCTGTCCTAGGAGCGGGTGCTAGAAACACTCACCCAACACCTGACCATGAGCCCATCATCTCCGGCTTTAATAAGTGGGAGGGAACAGTGGGCTCCATGTGTTGTGGAAAATCGCTCTGGCAGATGCCAGGTAGTAGTGCAGGAAGCAGTGACACACGCAGTTTATACTACAAATCAATTGTTTTATTGACACTCTGTGATCAAACAACTTAATTCAGCCTCAGCATAAGCATAAACAAAATACAAATCCTACTTGTCTGAGCACTGTCTAATACAATATCAGGTCCCTTTCTATACCTGCATCTGGCTGCCAGGCACCCACTGTTGACCAGCAGTATTTTACTAGGGACTCAATTACCTTTGTTGTATGAATACAGTCCAGCATTCAGCTCTCCAGGTAACGCCTCACCTACTGCTTCTGGCCTGCAGTCTAAATCAGGCTCTTATGAGTCCTGTGACCTGCACCTGTGGGCTACACGAAAACCCAGGACTGAAGCCCGGATGGAGTAGGCATCCCACTACCGGCCTATCCATACTCCATAATAAGCAGGCCCAGTATGGACATTAGAAAGGTATCTATGCTAGATAGCAGTTCATATATATTTCACAGGGAGGAACCCACACATTTTTTTTATTTATATCCAAAAAAATAAATTAAAAAAAACACATAAGTAACCCCCTATTTTTCAAATCAGCCAGATACAAAAACACAGCAGCAACCTACCATTACTGAGCTGGGGGAGCTCAGACCTCAAAAAGCAAGACTTCAAAGGATTTTAAATATTCATTTAACTACCAATGACTTCATGACATAAAACTATCCAAAATATCTGGTAGTGCCAACCTAATGCCTCTAAATCCGAATTTCAAGGGCCTAACTAGTAGACTACTCTTAACCGCCAGTCTGACATTAACACTATTATTTATTGCACCTCTAAATCATGACCAAAAATATTTTTGATTTATCTAATAAGTAAGTAAAACTATTTCTTACCTCAGAAGTTTAAAATAGTTTTTCTAAACTTTATATCATACTATATCATATTTAAAGTGTATATTTGGGTATGTTAATATTATATCCTTGTATTTTTGTTTTAAAGGGTTTTCAAATGCCTATAAAGAATCATTTTTAATAATGAGCAATAACTCTCACAGCTTCAATAAACTGACTTTCTACTACCTAGTGACAATGACCACATTCTAGATTGTTCCTTTGCATTTCAAGTGCTCTAACTGTTATTTGGAATACATTTACCATGTAAAATAAGAACAATTTCTTGCAGTAATTTATTAGCCTGTAAAATTGTATTTTCAGTTTTCTGTCAGTTTAAAAGAAAGAACAGGTAAAGTCAGGCATGCATGGTCTCTTATTTTCTCTCCAAGTTCCTCTTCTTTATGTATTAAAGATCTAAGTCATGCTCGGCTTGATTCACTGCCTTTGAAAACTAAACCTTTTCCAACCTCTCTTTAATTTAAAATTTTCTAAGACCAAAGTTGGTTTTTATTATTTGTTTTCAAATAAGTTCCTTGGGCAAAATCCAAGTTGGTAATTTTATCCTACAGTTTTATAAATGTTGATATTACTCATAGAAAATTGCTTGACTTATTATTTTCCCTTTTGTGCTTTTTATATATTTGTAATTGTTTTGAGTTATTCCCTATTTATTCCCCCACAGACTTTTTTTGTGGAAATCTGTATTCAAACATGATTTTCTTGAACCAAGAATACTAGAGGGATTTTACAAACCATATTCTAAACTATTTTTATTATGATCAATCTTATTGAGTTTTAGTTGCATCTGAAAGAACTCTAAAGGGAATTATAGAATGAACATTTTTTTGAAAAGTAGTTTTTTTATTTTATAACAGTTTGAGAAGTGGGAGCCATGATGCACAATATATTTTGAAATATAATAATACACTGACAATCACTACTACACACACACAAGAATGGGATTAATCAGCTTGCAGATCAATGACTGTACTCCACAGCAAAATCACCAGACTCAGTGTTTAGTGTCTGACTGCCACAAGGAATGGGGAGAGATTTATCATAACAATCACATTTGCATATTAATCAAATTCATCTGGTGCCATGTTCCCATTTTTCTGCAGTTATGGATTTGTTTGGTGTGTCATGTCACCCTCAACATAGGTCGACAAGAGCCTGTTAATATACCTAGAGCCTGTTAAAAATACTAGAGAAGGGTCCAGTGGCCCCTCCTAAATGATGGGTACTGTCACAACTTTTGAATTCACTTCTTCTGCACCTTCCTTGCTCCTGGTTGATGGAGCAAGGCTCTGCAGATCAGTTGTTCTGGTTGGGAGCAACATCGAAAGGCTGTTTGAATGAAAGATCCATAGTCACTCTGAGCTGGGGGTAGTGCTACAGGTGCCAACTGGAACGATGAATGGCGCAAAAATTGGTTTCAGGCACGATGTCCGATTACTGTATTAATAATAGATGGTTTTATACACCTGACTTGGTCTTTTGTACTGTCCACTTACCCAGTTAGAGTTTGCATTGCAACCCGTCTGTATTTTCTTACTGATCAGCCCAGCTATGAGTTCACTGACACTATCATTTGTATATATAATCAAAGTGGTTACCGACTTTTATCTGCACTCTTTGACTATTTCAGATTTATAAAGTGGCGTTTTCTCTGTTTTCCACTTTTAGTCCACAGTAAGCAGATACACTCTAAACACGGTGGTGTGGTGGATATATCACTATTTTGTCGGGCTTGCTAGTTGTCTTTATGTAATTTTTTAGATGCACTACAGTGAGGTACATCTTTTCAGCTGGTGTATGACTCTTCAGGTACACGCCACCGCCATAACCACTGCTGCACAACTTTTTAGGCTCACGGTACTGCCATTCTTTTTTCTACCTAACAAATTGCACTTATGCCTAAAAAGTCACACTGCTGTGTTTGCGTTTCAAAATTCACAAACCAGTTGAGTGTGTCTAAAAAAGTACACTGCAGTGGAGTTCAAATGAAAGGTGCACATTTCAGCAAGCCAGGCAGAATAGTAATACAGGTGGTCCCCGACTGAACAACAAACCCTAGTTACAGACGATCTCTTTGCCCACTGTGATCTCTAGTACAGCTCTCTGGGTGATTTACATTAGTCTCAGGCTGCAATGAACAGCTGTGAGGTGTCTGAAAAGTTTTATTGATAATCCTTGTTCCCATGATAGCGCAAAATTTAAAAATACAATTGTCACATGGACAAAATTTTTTTTTTACTAAGTCCTATCATATCTCCATAACTAAAAATAATTAAGACTTTGTGAATGAAAACAAGTCTTTATTGCACAATTTATTCGAAGCTGGGTGCAAAACGCGCGTTGGGGTGTCGGACGGTGTGACTATGTTAGGCAACATGGCGACTGGTGGGTATTTAATTTGGTCCCTTATTGTTTATTAGGTTAGCAATATTGTGATGATGTATAGGTACATGATTGGACTTTGATATTATTAGTATTATATTCTGATATTATTCATTGAGTGATTTTGATCTTATCTGTTGTGTGGAACCTTAGTACTTTGGAAAATCTTTTTACCAGCGCCTATGATGTAATTTCTTGTTTTATGTGTTGCCACTCCATGAATGTTCACACTCTCCGTGTTGTTTTGCTGTGTTTTTAGGTCCTTTTTAATGGGGTATTTTTAGTATTTTTCAGTTATTGAGATATAATAGGACTTAGTTCTGTTTGGTAGGATCTCCTGACAGTAGTATTGATACAGCATTGAAACTTATGCGTATCCTTGTGGTTCAAGATTGTTTGGTTTTCTAAAAAAAAAAATTGCCTGGAGTTACAATTATAAAATATGCGTTTTAGAACATGCAAATTCACCTTAAAGGGGTTATCCGGGTTTAAAAAATTTCTTATGGCTGGGCTGGGGAGGGCTATTTAAACACAATAAACATGTACTTACCTCCTCCGGTGCTGCCGATGTCCCACACCGCGGCCTGTCTTATCCATGCGCCGGTTTCAGTACAAGGGCACACAGGGAGCTTCCGGTCCGCCGGAAGCTCCCATGTGCACCATCTCCAAGCGCTTACAACGCTGAGAGATAGGGACGGATGGGAGGAGCCGTCCACATCGTGGACCGGAAGCTCCCTGTGCACGGCTTCCGTGCCCCTGTAAACAAACAGGGGCACGGATCGAAGGGACCGCGGTGCGGGACATCGGCGGCGCCGGAAGAGGTAAGTACATGTTTATTATGTTTAACTAGCCCTCCCCAGCCCGGCCATAAAAAAATTTTTAAACCCGGATAACCCCTTTAAGAACAATCCTAAAGAACCTATCTTGTACATGATCCTGGGACTGCCTGTAATTTTGCATCAATTTTGCATCAATTTTAGTGAACAATTGCAGCAATCCTTAAGGTCACTTTTATCCATTGATTTCAATCACTTTCTTTCAGTGATATTACAGTGCTGCAAGTTTTTCTAAGAATAAGGAACATTTAGTAGAATAGATCCAGAATTTACATCAGCTGTAATTCCTTAGTGATATCAAATGCATCAGAAACATGACTAATCATATTTCATGCAATTTTGCTACTGTAGGGAAGTAGAGTTAAACCTTTGCATTCACAGAAAATATGACATGCTACATACACTACACTGCTAATGTTTTACACTACAGATTTCTGCATGGAAAAATCTGTGTAATATACTACATGTGCTCCCAGCCCAATTGTCTTGCCCAGCTTTTGGGTGATATACCTATCTATACCTATACAAAACTTTAGTAGAAGTTTAAAATTTGTCCAGCAATCCTGTGTCAGCAATTTCTACAACTACATCGTAATTATTAGCAACTGGAAGGAAGCCCAAAGCTACTGTATCTGGCGGATTCAAAATGCTTGTTTAATATTCATGATTCACTAACCAATTATTTCCTATAATTCTCTGATTTGCTAGAGAAGCAATTTTTTAACAGTTTTGTCATTTCTACTGAAGAGATATACAAAAAAATAACATGTTTTGAGTTTGTTTACTTATATTTTGTTTGCTATATTTTGCTTGCTCAGATACTATCATTAACCCCTTGAAGGGGTTTGTCCACGAAAGAAAATTCTCAAATCTCAATCCAATAGTGATGCTTACACAGTAGATTATATTTAACCCATTACTTTACAATTTTACTCAGTTTTATTGCTGTTTTAGCTCCTATTACTTAGGGAGTGTGCTTAGGGATTTTCTAAGCAGAACCATTATGATCCCTGTAGTACTGTGCAATGCTGTGAGCTGAAAATTTGCTTAGATTATCAGGATATAAGGTTTATATACACTTTCATTTACCTTCTGAACATTCACTAGTATCTAACACATAGAAGGAGAGATAATAAAGCTCAGAGATGAGAGATGATGAGATCCATGAGCTGCATACAAGACACGATTGCATTCTCAGCTCTGCTACATCTCAGCCACAAAATACACCGTTTTCCCTCCCTTCCCCTACCCTGGTTAAACCCTTATCTGTCTGTGGCTTGTAGTTTTACTCTCCTCACACTGTGGTTTGCGGGCAGGAAGTCAGTGTGTGACTGTGTACGGTAAACTCGACCTGGAATGTAAGGGTGGGGGCTAGAGGCAGAGAGGAGCTGAGTGCAGCATCAGACAGGAGGACAATATGTCTTCCCGATCATAAAGTTTAGGGGGTAGAGAGTGGCAAGGAAGGACAGGGAGAGAGCGCTAATCCAGTTTGTATAAATTGTGTTGTATATGCAACATGATGCACACTCAGGAACAAATCCAAATCTGTTAACTTCATAGCATAATGACTCTCATCTGTTAGTAATATTTCTAATAAAGAAGCAATGAGAAAAACCTGCAGGTGACTAAAGAATAAATCAAGCTCATATGGAGTTATAGCATGGATCCATATTGTTATCATCTGTCACACAGACATGAAATATAGAAATTCCCCTTTACATTTACTGAAATGTTGTAATAAAGACATAACCAGTATAAAATATAAAGTAAAATATGCTACATTTTATCAAAACCCCGAAAGTCTATAATGAAAGAAAGAAAGAAAAAACAAGGGGACATATCATATATCAAATGTAAATTAATATAACCTAACAGTATTGTCTTGAAAGCTATTCATAGGATCTGTCACGTTTAAACCAAGGGGATAAAAGGGATACAGCTGTGACAAAACTGTACCAGACCGGCCAACTGGCCCCGCAATATTTGGTTTTACTGATCTCCGGTAGGCAAAATAAACATCTGATGTCCCCAAGGCAGCCAGGCCCGAGATGAGGGCACCCTCTGCACTTTCCCAGGAGCCCCTGCTTGCACCCTTCCACATCGGAAGAGAACTTATATAGTCAATGTGAAATATTGATTAAAAACGAACAGGGCTGAATCATTAAGTGGACAGAAAAATAGTATGTAAATTGTGATTGATCAGGTGCATAGGCACATGCCGTTACTCTGTTAATTGAATGTCTAATACAAGAGAGCTGTTTGCTTTTCTTTTATCTTTTACTGTTGTTTAAATGGTTTATGATGTGTTTCCATGGACGCATGAATGTTTCTCGCTTATCTAGTAACAGTTGTCCATTCTCTGTGCAAACAGCATCATTTTCTGATAAGAGGTTCCACTACAAGCCTATATTTACATGTAATTGTCTATCATTGCCAAAAGACTTCATTTTACTTATGCACAGCGGCTGCCAGGTTGCAATCATTTCACAAAGCTACTGGCAAGAAACTGGCACTGATTCCCCTATCTCACCTAACACATGTATCGTGCCTCACCAAAATAAGCTGCTGGAAACTCTGCCAATTGTGATACTGGAAGCCTGCAGTGATTAGAGATTACACTGGTATACACTAATTTACTGAACAAACTCGCCTTGTTAGAGTTGATGTTACTTATTTTCTTAAAATGTATTTTTCCGCACTAAACAAAATGGGAACATTATAGAAGCTGCAGATGGAGTTGTCTTGGCCTTGGCAATTCATTTACTGCAACAAAAGCCTTCATTAATTAACCTCTGAGGTGTTACAATTGTATTCCACAAAGAGTAGGAGTTGGTATATCATTCCGTAACCACCAGTGTGAATGCAGAGCTAATCTTTGTATGGAAATATGGATTACTATTTTGTTAGTCATTTGACTATAGGGTGAAACAGTTGCTGCATTATGTCTGCTTTTTGGTTGTTATTTTTAGAGTTGAGATATGGCAGAAGAGCTGCCAAAGATATTAAGAGGTTGGCACTGCCATAACCTTGCAAATGCAACTCAGAATAATGAAGAAAAATAAACTTAATGTACCGTAGAAAGTATGCTGATGCACAGTAGAACTCATTCACTTGCGCAACTGCAGATATTCTTTTCATTGCTAGGTCTGTTTTATGGAGCCCGGTACAAAAATCATATAAGGCTACATTACATGACTTGTGCCTGCCGTATCGTAGCATTGCGGGCAACACTTCCGGCCCGGGAGAGGAGGAGGGAGGTGAGAGCCACTCACCCCACCTCTCTCCATAGCGATATCTGGCGCCATATGCCAAGAAAAGATAGGACATGTCCTATCTTTCAAGGCTACGGAATGGTACAGTGCCGCATGCCCTTTTCGGCCTATGGGGACATACATTCACCGGCCACTTTATTAGGTACACCATCTAGTAACGGGTTCGGACCCCCTTTTGCCTTAGATTTGCCTCAATTCTTCGTGGCATAGATTCAACAAGGTGCTGGAAGCAGTCCTCAGAGATTTTGGTCCATATTGACTGATGGCATCACACAGTTGCCGCAGAATTGTAACCTCAGTTTCCGTGTTCTGCTGAAAGGTGGACCCGGGTGGTCTTCTGCTGCTGTAGCCATTCTGCCCCAAGTTCGACGTATGTGCATTCGAAATGCTCTTTTGCCTACCTTGGTTGTAATGGTGGCGATTTGAGTCATGTTGCTTTTGAGCTCGAACCAGTCTGCCCATTCTCCTCTGAACCTCTGGTCATCAACAAGGGCATTTCTCCAACAGCGAAATGCCGCTCAATGGATGTTTTTCTTTTTGGACCTTTCTGTAACCCTAGAGATGGTTGTGCGAAACTCCCAGTAGTAGATCAGCAGTTTATGAAATACTCAGACCAGCCCTTCTGGTCACCAACAACCATGTGCCACCGTTCAAGGGCACTAAATCACCTTCTTCCCATGCTGAGCTCGGTTGGAACTGCAAGGATTGTCTGACCATGTATACATGCCTAAATGCACTAAGTTGCCGCCATTGATGGCTGATTAGAAATTAAGTGTTGCGAAGCAGTTGGGCAGGTGGACCTAATAAAGTGGCGGGAGTGTATATTTGTATTGTATTCGTATATATTGGTATATTCATCGCCTATGTACATCCCCCATAACGGCCGCGGTGTGTGAATTAGGCTTTTAGAGAGAAATATTTCTCCATATCCTATATTAACTGTTACTGACACACAGCAGGAAAAAAGTATCTAACAGTCACAAATTCTCACCAGATTTTGGAACAATTTATGCAGCTAACTTGGCATAGAAAACACAGGCTATAGAGGAAACTAGAACTAAATGAAACTAAAGGAAACTAGTGCCAAGCATTGTTCAGGTATAGTGTTGGACCAGAACGATCACACAATGTGCAGATCAATACCAACCTTTGTAGGTTTAAACCCCAAACACCCCTTTTAATAACAACCACTGTCGGGCCAGAAAGACGGAGCTATGGTAGCTGCCTGTGCTCTGTCCAGCATTTGGTGTCCCCTTTTCCTCTTGTTTGCTCTCATTTCTCCCCTTCCTCTCCCTTACACTCTGGCTGCATTCACCCACAGTTAGCCTTCCATCCGGGACCTGCAATGGGATCCGAAAGCAGAGAATTTGGTTATCCCCAGAGAATGCATCAGAGAAATTACAGGGCATGGTCTGGACCAGCCTGCATTGCCTATACACATGCCAACACTGGACCTGTAAGTTGACTCATTGTGGACGAAATCCATCATCTGAGACAACACCAGCCCAATGCTGAGCATGATGGACCACAGAGACCACAATCCTGCTGCAAGTAACTATGGCTGCACCAAGCCATCCCGCTGTGCCCCCAATTCCAATAGCAGATCCGGGCAGCGTAGGGTATCCCGATAGCATGGAAATAGTCGTGGCTTTGCCAGGAGCTTTCAAAAGATAACACATGTGCTTGAACGATGGGTGGTGTTACTGTCAGTCTTTGGTCTGCGACTTTTAAATTCAGGTCAGCTGAAACAGGTCACTTGTAACCTTCAAGTGTGATTGTGACATACTCGTACTCACAATCACTTTATAAATGACAAAAACAGAAAAGTTCAAAATGTGGTTTTTAAAGTAGAAACATTAACAAACTACAATATATAACAGTTTTAAACAGGTTAAAAAAGCAAGTGTAGCTCTGTAACCCAATATTTGTATGAAATACATATGTAAGCAGGGTTGTTCATACAAGAGTTTGTAAATCAAGAATTCTGGATGAATTAAGAAAAATTATTTTACTTTGCCACAATCAAAATTTGTTGAAATACTAATACTAAGTGTTTGGCACTTTAAAAACATTAAATAAATGCAATTATCATGCAAAATTTACATTTCCAAAAAAAAAGGTATTTAAATACCCAGACGTTACACTGTAAGATTTGGGAGAAGGCATACAAAACATGTTTGGGAGTTTGTGTCTAAAAAACATTGTAATTTGTTGGCTAAACAATTTTAAGCAACTGGATTCAGTACTCAAGAGCAATTATTAATTCAAATACATGTATTTTCCGACTTTCAGGAAAAAGAGTAAAAAATCATAAATTGTTGATGCCTGTGCTTTAAACTCATGCTATTAGTAGAATTTATATACTAAGAATTCTGTCTCATTAGTGTTGTGTCATCTAACACCATTCAGACTACCTCCAAACTCACAGACATACACATTAAACTTGATGTTATACTTGTTTGCCTGGAGGAAACTTAAAAATAATGTTGGTTTCTCATCTTCAAAGTCTATGCCTAAAAAAAGATCAAAGTGACAAGTCTATCTGTAGTCAATTAAAACTGTGAAAGCAGAGACAGAAATACTCTATATGTTGTAGAACAAACACATTATGAAATGTTGGGGAGTCGAGCATCTTTCACTGCGTGTATGTTCGTACATTTACATTACATGGATTACATTGTATTACACATGTGACATAAGTGAAAACCTCTCTACTACAATTGACAATTGTCAAAAATACAAGTCAAGACTTTACCTGCCTACTGACAATCGTCCTATGTGAACATCACAGAGTTCCAAACTGACGGACAGACACTTTAATGCACTGCAGTATGGAATATGGATCAAATGGGGGTCAGGATACAGGCCATAGGTCAGGCAACAATAGTCTAGATTAGGCAACACCAAAAAACTAGAGGGGAAGTCATATTAACCATACTACCCTAAAGACACAACCAAAACAATAAAGAATGTATGATTAAGGGTAGTTAAATTCCATATGTATTAGCATTTTCACTTATCTAAATGTTAAAGGTGTTGGCCACCTTCAGAATTTTTCCATAACTAGTCTTCAATACCATAACTATTACTAAACTATCCCTTCCTGTCCTAGGAGCGGGTGCTAGAAACACTCACCCAACACCTGACCATGAGCCCATAATCTCCGGCTTTATAAGTGGGAGGGGAACAGTGGGCTCCATGTGTTGTGGAAAATCGCTCTGGCAGATGCCAGTAGTAGTGCAGGAGCAAAGCGTGACACACGCAGTTATACTACAAATCAATTGTTTTATTGACACTTGTGATCAAACAACTTAATTCAGCCTCACATAAGCTAAACAAATTAAAAATCCTACTTGTCTGAGAACTGTCTAATACAATATCAGGTCCCTTTCTATACCTGCATATACAGGCACCCACTGTTGACCAGCAGTATTTTACTAGGGAATCAATTACCTTTGTTGTTGAATAAGTCCAGCATTCAGCTCTCCAGTAACGCTCACCTATGCTTCTGGCCTGCAGTCTAAATCAGGCTCTATGTAGTCCTGTGACCGCCACCTGTGGGCTACACGAAACCCAGGACTGAAGCCCGGATGGAGTAGGCCATCCCACTACGGCCTATCCATACTCCATAATAAGCAGGCCCAGTATGGACATTAGAAAGGTATCTATGCTAGAGAGCAGTCATATAGATTTCACAGGGAGGAACCCACACATTTTTTTTATTTATATCCAAAAAATAAATTAAAAAAACACATAAGTAACCCCCTACTTTTAAATCAGCCAGATACAAAAATACAGCGCAAACCTACCATTACTGAGCTGGGGGAGCTCAGACCTCAAAAAGCAAGACTTCAAAGGATTTTAATATCATTTAACTACAATGACTTTATGACATAAAACTATCCAAAATATCTTGGTAGTGCCAACCTAATGCCTTCTAAATCCGAATATTCAAGGGCCTAACTAGTACATACTCTAACCGCCAAGTCTGACATTAACACTATTATTTATTGCACCCTAAATCATGACCAAAAATTTTTGATTTACTAATAAGTAAGTAAACTATTTCTTACTCAGAAGTTTTAAAATAGTTTTTCTAAACTTTATATCTACTTATCCTATTTAAAGTATATATTGTAGTATTTAGTATGAATCCATTGTATTTTGTTTTTTTTAAAGGTTTTCAAATGCCTATAAAGAATCATTTTTAATAATGAGCAATACTCTCACAGCTCAATAAACTGACTTTCTACTACCCTAGTGAAATGACCACATTCTAGATTGTTCCTTTGCATTTCAAGTGCTCTAACTGTTATTTGGAATACATTTACCATGTAAATAAGAACAATTCTTGCAGTAATTTATTAGCTGTAAAATTGTATTTCAGTTTTCTGTCGTTTAAAAGAAAGAAGAACAGGTAAAGTCAGGCATGCTGGTCTCTTATTTTCTCTCAAGTTCCTTTCTTTATGTATTAAAGAATCTAAGTCATGCCGGCTTGATTCACTGCCTTTGAAAACTAACCTTTTCCAACCTTCTTTAATTTAAAATTTTCTAAGACCAAAGTGGTTTTTATTATTTGTTTTCAAATAAGTTCCTGGGCAAAAATCCAGTTGTTAATTTTATCCTACAGTTTTATAAATGTGAATTACTCATAGAAAAATTGCTTGACTTTATTTTCCCTTTTGTGCTTTTATATATTTGTAATTGTTTTGGAGTTATTCCCTATTTATTCCCCCACAGACTTTTTGTGGGAAATCTGTATTCAAACATGATTTTCTTGACCAAGAATACTAGAGGGATTTTACAAACCATATTCTAAAACTTTTTTATTATGATCAATCTTATTGAGTTTTTGTTGCATCTGAAAGAACTCTAAAGGGAATTATAGAATGAACATTTTTTGAAAGTAGGTTTTTTTATTTATAACAGTTGAGAAGTGGGAGCCATGATGCACAATTATTTTGAAATATAATATACACTGACAATCACTACTAACACACACAGAATGGGATTAATCAGCTTGCGATGCAATGACTGTACTCCACAGCAAAATCACCAGACTCAGTGTTTAGTGTCTGACTGCCACAAGGAATGGGGAGAGATTTATCATAACAATCACATTGCATATTAATCAAATTCATCTGGTGCCATGTTCCCATTTTTCTGCAGTTGGATTTGTTTGGTGTGTCATGTCACCCTCAACATAGGTCGACAAGAGCCTGTTAATTATACTTAAGCCTGTTAAAAATACTAGAGAAGGGTCCAGTGGCCCCTCCTAAATGATGGGTACTGTCAAACTTTTGAATTCACTTCTCCCGCCTTCTTTGCTCCTGGTTGATGGAGCAAGGTCTGCAGATCGTTTGTTTGGTTGGGAGCAACATACGAAAGGCTGTTTGAATGAAAGATCCATAGTCACTCTGAGCTTGGGGTAGTGCTACAGGTGCCAACTGGAACGATGAATGGCGCAAAAATTGGTTTCAGGCACGATGTCCGATTACTGTATTAATAATAGATGGTTTTATACACCTGACTTGGTCTTTTGTACTGTCCACTACACAGTTAGAGTTTGCATTGCAACCGTCTGTATTTCTTACTGATCAGCCCAGTATGGTTCACTGACAATATCAGTTGTATATATAATCAAAGTGGTTACCGACTCTTTATCTGCACTCTTTGACTATTCAGATTTATAAAGGCGGTTTCTCTGTTTTCCACTTTTAGTCCACAGAAGCAGATACACAAACACGGGGGTGTGGTGGATATACACTATCGCTTTGTCGGGCTTGCTAGTTTTTATGTAATTTTTAGATGCACTACAGTGAGGGTACATCTTTTCAGCTGGTGATGACTCTTCAGGTACACGCCACCGCCATAGCCACTGCTGCACAACTTTTAGGCTCACGGTACTGCCATTCTTTTTTCTACTAACAAATTGCACTTATGCCTAAAAAGTCACACTGCGTGTTTGTTTCAAATTCACAAACCAGTGAGGTGTGTCAAAAAAGTACACGCAGTGGAGTTCAAATGAAAGGTGCACATTTCAGCAAGCCAGGCAGAATAGGAATAAAGGTGGTCCCCGATGAACAACAAACCCTAGTACAGACGATCTCTTTGCCCACTGTGATCTCAGTACAGCTCTCTGGGTGATTTACATTAGTCTCAGGCTGCAATGAACAGCTGTGAGGTGTCTGAAATGAAGTTTATTGATAATCCTTGTTCCCATGATAGCGCAAAATTTAAAAATACAATTGGCACATGGACAAAAATTTTTTTTACTAAGTCCTATCATATCTCCATAACTAAAAAAAATTAAGACTTTGGAATGGAAAACAAGTCTTTATGCAAATTTATTCGAAGCTGGGTGCAAAACGCGCGCGGGCCGTGGGGTGTCGGACGTGGACTATGTTAGGCAAACATGGCGACTGGTGGTCGGTATTTAATTTTGTCCCTTATTGTTTATTAGGTTAGCAATATGTGATGATGTATAGGTACATGATTGGACTTTGATATTATTATTATATTCTGATATTATTCATTGAGTGATTTTGATCTTATCTGTTGTGTGGAACCTTAGTACTTTGGAAATCTTTTTACCAGCGCCTATGATGTAATTTCTTGTTTTATGTGTTGCCACTCCATGAATGTTCCACTCTCCGTGTTGTTTGCTGTGTTTTTAGGTCCTTTTTAATGGGGTATTTTTAGTATTTTTCAGTTATTGAGATATAATAGGACTTAGTTCTGTTTGGTAGGATCTCCGACAGTAGTTTGATACAGCATTGAAAAATTATGCGTATCCTTGTGGTTCAAGATGTTTGGTTTTCTAAAAAAAAAAAATTGCTGGAGTTACAATTATAAAATATACGTTTTCCAACATGCAAATTCACCTGTAAAGGGGTATCCGGGTTTAAAAAATTTCTTATGGCTGGGCTGGGGAGGGCTATTTAAACACAATAAACATGTATTACCTCTTCCGGTGCTGCCGATGTCCCACACCGCGGCCTGTCTTCTCATGCGCGCGTCTCAGTAACAAGGGCACACAGGAGCTTCCGGTCTGCCGGAAGCTCCCATGTGCACCATCTCCAAGCGCTTACAACGCTGGAGGATAGGGACGGATGGGAGGAGCCGTCCACATCGGACCGGAAGCTCCCTGTGCACGGCTTCCGTGCCCGTAAACAAACAGGGGCACGGATCGAAGGGACCGCGGTGCGGGACATCGGCGGCGCCGGAAGAGGTAAGTACACATGTTTATTTGTTTAACTAGCCCTCCCCAGCCCGGCCATAAAAAATTTTTTAACCCGGATAACCCCTTAAGAACAATCCTAAAAAACCTATCTTGTACATGATCCTGGGACTGCCTGTCATTTTGCATCAATTTTGCATCAATTTTAGTGAACAATTGCAGCAATCCTTAAGGTCACTTTTATCCATTGATTTCAATCACTTCTTTCAGTGATTACAGTGCTGCAAGTTTTTCTAAGAAATAAGGAACATTAGTTAGATAGATCCAGAATTTACATCAGCTGTAATTCCTTAGTGATATCAAATGCATCAGAAACATGACTAATCATATTTCATGCAATTTTGCTACGTAGGGAAGCAGAGTTAAACCTTTGCATCCACAGAAAATATGACATGCTACATACACTACACTGCTAATGTTTTACACTACAGATTTCTGCATGGAAAAATCTGTGTAATATACTATACATGTGCTCCCAGCCCAATTGTCTTGCCCAGCTTTTGGGTGATATACCTATCTATACCTATACAACACTTTAGTAGAAGTTTAAAATTTGTCCAGCAATCCTGTTCAGCAATTTTTACAACTACATCGTAATTATTAGCAACTGGAAGGAAGCCCAAAGCTACTGTATCTGGCGGATCAAAATGCTTGTTTAATATTCATGATTCACTAACCAATTATTTCCTATAATTCTCTGATTTGCTAGAGAAGCAATTTTTTTTTAACAGTTTTGTCATTTTACTGAGAGATATACAAAAAAAATAACATGTTTTGAGTTGTTTCTTATATTTTGTTCGCTATATTTTGCTTGCTCAGATACTATCATAACCCTTGAAGGGGTTTGTCCACGAAAGAAAATTCTCAAATCTCAATTCAATAGTGATGCTTACAGTAGATTATATTTAACCCTACTTTACAGTTTTACTCAGTTTTATTGCTTGTTTTAGCTCCTATTACTTAGGGAGTGTGCTTAGGGATTTTCTAAGCAGACCATTATGATCCCTGTAGTACTGTGCCATGCTGTGAGCTGAAAATTGTTTAGATTATCAGGATATAAGGTTTATATACATTTCATTACCTCTGACATTCACAGTATCTACCAAGAAACAGAGATAAGACAGATCAGAGATGATATGATGAGATGCATATCAACCATGCAAGAAAGATGTGTCCTCACAACCATAAAAATACAGTAAATGAGCAAACGTTATTCTTACAAATACATAACAAATAAATATTTGTAAGAATAAAGTTTGCTCATTAGCTGCATTTGTATCATTGTAAGGACACATCTTTCTTGCTCATGGTTGAAAGTGACATTGAACCAGTCACAGGATACATTGCAGTGCAAGACTCATATTGATGAGATGCATATTACACACAATGACACAGGCAGCTCTGCTACATCTCAGCTCTATCACAGTTTCCCCCTCCCCGGATAAAGAACTTATCTTCCCGTAACTTGTAGCTCTCCACTTGCTGCTGTTGTTTGTCAGCAGGAAGTCAGTGTGTATCAGTGTGAGCTCTTGGTGGGGACTAGAGAGAGAGAACAGAGAAGTGCTCAGCACCACAGTGATAGATAGGAGGGCAAGAAGATACAGGGTTGGAAATCGGGGGGCAACTGAAATTGTGTACATGAGGACTGATAGAGAAAGGTTGGAATTATATCTGTGAAATGCTGTATTTTTGTTAATAACAGTGAATTAAGAATGTGTTATTTTGTTATCCTGGGTATATTTAAGAACCATGGGGCATATTTATCATATGCTGGCGCTCGTGCACCAGCGTATGATAGCCCGCCGCTGCATATATGCAGTGGGAAACTGCGTATGATAGCCCGCCTCTTGATGTATTGGGGCGGGAGGCTGTGCAGCGTTTATCTTACACCAGGCAGGGCCTGGTGTAGAAAAAACGCAGCCAGCGACTATTCACATATGAAAAGTCGCCAAAGGCAGCAAGTGCGCAGGCACGGAGACAGTAACGCCCCATGCCGGCCCCACTGGCGTGAAGGTGGCGGATTGGGGCAAATAATCACAAGTGCTGGCAATAAGCTAGCATTTGCGATTATTTCAGGGCCTCTGCGCTACTGATGTGGTGCAGAGGTCCTGATAAATATGCCCCCTTATTTTCTTTAAGGACATAGCCAGTTTGTAGCTTCAGGCTCAGTCCCTATTCTGTATTGTGACTTGCTTATAACTTTTGAAACTTTTATTTATTAAAGAGATTTTTTGATTTTTTTTTGTCACATGTTGTACTTCATTTAAGTGGTAAATTTTGGCTGAAAAGTTTTGCATTTATTTATAAAATAAAAATTAACATTTTTTTTTTAAATGTGCCATTTCAAAATTCATCTTCTGGTCCCACGGGAAATAGTTTTACCAACTAAATAAGTTTACAAGTAACATTTCCCATATGTCTGCTTTACATTTTCATAATTTTTGACACGTCTTAAAAAATTTTTTGATAGTTTAATAGTTTAATTTTGTCAGTAATATGTTCATGAAGCCCTAAAATTGACACATTTCCAAAAAGTAAAAAGAGAAAACCCATCTTAAAATTTGTTATGCAATTTGTCCTGTATAAAGGAGGCACCCCACATTTGGATGTTACTTGCTGTATAGGCGCATAGCAAGGCACAGAAGGGAAGGAGCGCCCTGCAGCTGCCAGTTTTGTCCTATAGACATTGCAGCCCTTTTGTAGGCTATAAAATTTTAGCTTTTCTATTAGTGGGGCCTTGAGATGTATTTTCCAGTGATACCTCTTGGCATGAAGAAGGTGTGAGGAGCAAAATAATCGCAATGTCTGGCGATTTGCAAGGCGGTGCGATTATTTCAGGGCTTGTACATCACAAAACTGACACACAAGCCCTGATGACTGCCTTCTATCATACAGTGCACTGACCTTACTTACTATATGATGAGAGTTGTTGTCCTCCCTTGCCCCTGCTGTGGAGATGGTCAGTGTAGAGGTGGCAGCTGCTGGGAGATCACACAAGGCAGCAGCGATGTGACCTCTGACTGTGCTGCCATCTTCCCCCCATCACAACTATCAGGAGCTGCAGAGGAGCCTCCTGGGTGTATGGCCGGGTCACCTCTCCTGCTCTGCCCCATGCTGATACCTGT
This sequence comes from Engystomops pustulosus, assembly GCA_019512145.1. NCBI lineage: Eukaryota > Metazoa > Chordata > Amphibia > Anura > Leptodactylidae > Engystomops > Engystomops pustulosus. The sequence continues at coordinate 195,816,659 of CM033642.1, read as the reverse complement.
GCTGACTGGAGACACTAGGCACAGCTCACACATGGGGAGGGGCCAGCCTGGGGGAGGAGGAGGAGGGGGGAGTGCTGGAAGCTCAGTGCAATCTCTCAGCCTCCCGGCTACTGCACCTGGTCATGTAGGATGAAACTTAACTCTCAGGCAGCCGTGTGTCAGTGAAAATGGCTACGCGTGTCATAGGTTAGCCATCACTGCTCTAAGTGGTTAAAAGAACTTTTTTTTATTGTTTGACTTTTATTAAGTACAATAGTTTTACTGGTGGCTCTGTGGAATCCAGATGGCAATATAATGAAGCGCCCTGCAATTAAAAAGTTCACATTTTTGTCATAATGAAGGATGAGGACAAGATGACTGATATTTATGTGGAAATTATATAGCAACTGTTTGCACAAAGATACTTTCTCCTATTTGCTATTATAAAGCCTTTGAAATGTGAAATTATGAAAGTAGGTAAAGGGAATATAATAGAAATAAAAGTTACACATTGTGATAAATGTTTATTTGAGAGAATCCCTAATGATTCTGAGCAGCATGAGCAATCACATTTAGTTTATTAATAAAAGAACAGGGAGGGGGGGGAGCGCATTTACTGTTTTGTCTTTTTTTCTGGTGCTGCAATTTGAGTGTATTACCAGCTTTGCACCACCTTTTTGGTCAAATTATCGTAGAGGAATATTATTTCGGCACACAGTCCACCTTTGCATCAGTGAAGTGTCTTAAAAGAAATATTTGTCAAGAACACGCAAATAAATTTTCCAGGATGGAAAAAGGGAAACTATGCCTCCAGTGCTACCTTAGGAAGGGAGCTCCATTTTGATGCCTGACTTTCAAAAAGCCTTGTGACATGACATTAATTCTTTTGATCAGTATGACCCCAAATATACTAAATTTATACAACTAATATTATTTTTAATTTTATACAAAATAATTATTTCTTAATTATTACAGTAGAAAGGGAGAGAGTTCGAGAGCGTCACGTGCGGATTTCGATACATAATAGGGATAAAGAATGTAGGTAAGATATGCACTCACCTTTTAGTGTGGTACTCTCAGTACAACACAGATATATTAGAAATTCTGCCTGAAAAGAAGAACACTTAGGCCCCTTTCACACTTGCGTTTTTCACGCGCATTTTCTGCGCGTGCTGTTGAGGTGCAGAACTTGCATTGCACTCTGACCCATTGTAATCAATGGGTCTTTTCAGACTTGCATTTTTTTTCACATGCACACGTGCGGTTTTTTTAACGCGCGTTTAAATCTCGACATGCTCTACTTTTGCAAGTCACGCGCGTGAAAAACACATGTCTATGGAGACGCATCAAAACCGCATTGCACTCTGAGACACTTGCAAGTGCAATGCAAGTGCAATGCGTTTTTCACGCATCAATTTCCATAGAAAAGATAGAGCTCAGTCCTGAGTCCATCAAACTCTGACGTGAAATGCAACGCGAGTGTGGAAGGGGCCTTAAAACCACAATTTAATGAAAACCTTTAAAATTGGGCCACTCTTCAGCCACTGAACTATCAATTTTATTTAGGCTTTCAACATTGTGGGGATATTGACACAGGGTATGGATGTGTCCACAGTCTCACTCTCTTAGGCCCCTTCCAAACTTGCGTTGCAGATCACGTCAGAGTTTGATCAGGGTGCGATCAGGGTTTGGTCAGTGAAAAACGCACATTTTGCATCAGAGTGCAATCAGTTTTCAGTCAGAGTTTGTTCAGTGTCTCAGTTTTTCACGCGTGTTTTTGATGCATTTTCAATGCAATTTCAATGCGTTTTTCGCCCGCAGAAAATGCGCGTCAAAAGGACTGATCTCTATCTTTTCTATGGCAATTGATGTATGAAAAACGCATTGCACTTGCATTGCACTTGCAAGTGTCTCAGAGTGCAATGCGTTTTTGATGCATCTCCATAGACTTGTATGGTGCGTTTTTCACGCGCGTGACTTGCAAAAGTAGAGCATGTCGAGATTTTAACGCGCGTTAAAAAAAACGTGCGTGTGTGTGTGAAAAAAAATGCAAGTCTGAAAAGACCCATTGATTACAATAGGTCAGAGTGAAATGCAAGTTCTGCGCGTAAAAAGCACCAGCAGAAAACGCGCGTGAAAAACGCAAGTGTGAAAGGGGCCTTAGTATCTCCTCCTCCACTGCTGAACTAAACTGTAGCTATATTCTCATAGCTATTGTGTACTCCTATCCAATTGTAGATCATAGAGTTCTGCTGAATATTGATTTTTACATGGATGCTGCAGATAGTAGCGATCAGCCATCCTAGTCTCTCTATGTATCCCATGCCTGAAGCGTTTCTGCAGCCCCAGTCAGTGGGTGCTGTGTCATCAGAGGCAAAGGGTTAATTCAATACTGTATTGCTGAGACTATGCCGGCGGCTGCACCAATATAAATTGTATGGTGTGTAGCTGCAACACTATGTATACCTTTGCCTCTGATAGGAGTACACAACAGCTATGGAAATATAGCTACAGCTTAGTTCAGCAGTGGAGGAGGAGATACTAAGAGAGTGAGATTGTGGACACATCTATACCCTGTGTCACTATCCCCACACTGTTGAAAGCCTGAATAAAATTGATAGTTCAGTGGCTGAAGAGTGGCCCAGTTTTAAGTGTTCTTCTTTTCAGGCAGAATTTCTAATCTTTTCCCTTGAACACATATAATTCATTACTGTTTATTTTCTACTACAACACAGATATATCACTGTGTAAATACAATGCCAGTCCGGCAGAAGGTACCTGGTAAAGACACCAGGAAGAACATGAGGCAATGGATAAAAGGGGTTCTTCTGCTTGGTATTGGTGCCAGATCCAACAGACATATTGAAAACCTATAGCAGCTCATTTACTAAGGGTCGCGCTGATCACTTTCTTCGTACTGTGCACCTTTTTCGGGGGTTACACGGCTTGCACAGGTATTTGAGAAGTGTCTGCATTGGGATTTTGGTGTACGTGGCCCTTTTGTGGTGCAGTTTCACTGGCTTCCATGCAACACAAATTAGGGGGCGTGCCGCCGGGCAGTTCGACTCAATTGGACTGAGTGGGGGATTTAACTTTCAAATTGTTTTGCAAGCCCAAGCACTTACATGTCCCACTGAAAGGCTCACTACGGCACAGTGCATTATCATCGGACAATACACTTTCGGTGAACTCCAGCGGAAACGTAAGTAAATGTGCCCCATAGCATTTTATTTAAATAGAATTAGAAATTAAAAATGCTCCTAAAACGCGTTTCAAGCCGGGTCCAGGCTCTTCATCAGTTATTAATAGCATATACAATAAACTTCCTGATATTCCACAATATCAGGCAAGAGCAGGACCAAATGTTGCCCTAATACATGAACGCTCTTAAGCTCTTAGATATTCCCGTCTCCTCCCTACACATCTTCTCACCATTCCTGTTGATTCATCAGGAGAATCTCAACTGAAAATATTAGCAAACAGTTCAAACAATTAAAAACAAACCCCAAGAGTTTGACAGAGCCATAGTTGTAGAAAATATTGCCCATCTAGGGCTTCCTGTGGAACCCTGGAAAAGTTCACACACAGGTTTTCCACAAATTGAGTAAGAGATTGGAACTGGTTTGAGATTTCCCTAATGAATCAACAGAGCTAGTGAGGAAACGTTTTAGAATGAGACAGGGCAATCTATTAGGATAAGAGCAGTTGTGTATTAGGGAATGATTTGACACTGCCCTTTTCAGAGAGTGAGTCACAGATGTGAATATGATGTTTTTTTTAAATAAAGACTTATTATAATTTATTAATAAATAAATAGTAGATCATTCTTTCAGCTCATGGTAGAGTTTTAGGTGTAGAAAAAAACAAGTATTCAGTTTAGTAATATGAAAATTCTTCTTTTACTATTTTCAGATAGAATTGGGACTACATGGTTTGGGGATGTACCGGCCCCTTTATCAGGTCCAGAAAAGTATATACTGAGTGCTAGATGCACAGATACCTATGAGATACCCCCAGGGCATAGGGATAAGATGAGATCTAAAATAAGAAGATGCCAGTGGTATCAAGACGCACATTGGCAACCTCTTATCTTGTGTTTTCCTGGACATCATGAAGGGGTGGGATGTCCCTAAAATGCATAGTCCCAACTTTACTGGAAAATAATAATAAAAAAAATAATAATAATATTATTGAACTAAATCCTTGTTCTTTGTCGCAGCATGTCCAAGTTACCTGGTTCTTCCTACACCTAAAACTCTACCATTTACTGCCACTTATAATGATGGTACCCAGGGGAAGCTGCAGACCTGGTAGAAGTTACCTGGTAAAGACACCGGGAAGAACATGAGGCAATGGTTAAAAGGGGTTCTTTTGCTGGCTATTGGCGCCAGATCCAACAGACATATTGAAAACCTATAGGGGCTCATTTACTAAGGGTCGCTCTGCTCACCTTTTTTGGGGATTACACGGCTTGCACAGGTATTTAAAAAGTGTCTTTGTTGGGATTTTGGTGCACGCAGCCCTTTTGTGGTGCAGTTGCGCTGGCTTCCATGCAACACAAATTAGGGGGCGTGCCGACGAACAATCTGACTTATTTGGACTGAGGGGATTTAACTTTCAAATTGTTTTGCAAGCCCAAGCACTTAGATGCACTACTAAAAGATGGTGAACTCTGTTGGACCTGAGCAGGGAAGTGACAAATGCAGGATATCTGGCGCACGATCCTAGTGAATCAGACAATGCACTTTCGGTGAACTCCAGTGGAAACGTAAATATATGTACCCCAGAGTGTTTTATTTAAATAGTAAATAAATAAATAAATACATCAATAAAAATGCTCTTAAAACGCGTTTCAAGCCAGCTCCAGGCTCTTCATCAGTTATTTACAGCATATACAATAAACTTCAGATGTTGGAATTTAAAAATAAAAAGGAGTGTGGAAGTCACATAATTTGCGAGTATGAATCAGAAATCAGAGCAGATCAATGAGTATTTCAAGCTAAATCATTTAAAAAGATCTTTACCAAACTTCATCCCATATTTCTTCTGAATTGCCATGCACCTGGCCTCCATTGTCTTCAGCAATTGTAGCAATTCACTAAAGCATACAATATATGTAGGGTAAAATTGTCAATCTACCCAAAATGCCTGTAGCAACCAATCTTAACTCAATATCCTTTTCCTTTCACAATTCTAGAAAATATGAGCTGGGTTCAGACTTATTGCAATGGGACACAAGATAAGTTATAATACTTGAGGCCCATTTAGTATTTATTCACACCAGGCCTTATGTTTCTTATACAGTCTGGTGTGAACTATCGGAAGGCATTACTGGGGCCCTCAAACTGAAAATGAAGGACAAGCAAGTTTTAAAATGGTTGTAAAGAAAATAAGTAGAAAAGATAAGATAAAAGTTTTATTCTAGCAGCATGAATTCCCAGAAGAGAAACACAATCCTCTCTGGCTTCTGTATGTACATGTCTATGTAATTCATTTAGTTTCTGCAGGTGTCAAATCCTCCTCTGGTAGAAATGAGTCGGATTCCCTATGGAAGAGAAAGTTAGGGGCAAGATCTCATTTCTGCTATGAGGAAATGAAAACGAAATGGTTATAAATAAACTGCCATCTCCTTCAAGTGACATCTACTGTGTGCACTGACATAACATATGTTTCAAGGAACAAGCTCTAGAAATAACTGTAGAGCTAGAAAAAACTTGGTTTTGGACACTTTCATATTTTCAGAGCACAACGGTGCAACAGACCATGCAGGAAAATAGCTTATAAAATGAAAACCTGATGCTACCAATAAACCAAATGCAATTTACAAAATCATATTCACAGACTTGTAACATGTGAAATACTGCAAAATTTGACTTACATCAAATAAACCACCTATGAATTCTTTCATGTTTTCTATATAATTTACTACTTAAAATATTAATTAACTAATGCCCATGTGGCAGACTATCATAACAGTAGTACAAAAAGATGCCAGTGGAATCCAGACGCACACCGAGTGTATGTCTGGATCACTTTGGCAACCTCTTATCTTATGTTTTCTTGGACCTCATGAAGGGGCGGTATGTCTCTGAAATGCATAGTCCCAACTCTACTGGAAAATAATTTAAAAGAAAAAAATTCATATTATTGAACAAACTCCTTGGTCTTTGGGGCAGCATGTCCAAGTTACCTGGTTTTTCCTGCACCTAAAACTCTACCATTTACTTTTCTGCCATTCTAGTGACAGTACCCAGTGGATGATGCAGACCATCGAGATCATCTCACAGCTGTTACAGCTTCACACTCTCTGTATCTATCATCTTTACTTAGTGGTGTGCTGCTTGTGTAAGCTACTCCTCCCATTCTTTCAGCTCAGCCTTTGAATGTTGCAGGATGCTAAGCAAGCTTGTAGTTTTAACTACTATTATAACTGTAGAAGAGAGAGGGGTTGCAGTCACCCCTGGGACTTTGGCGCGCTGAAAATTCTCTACAGCCCCATTAATAAGACATGTTATATCTAGGAAAGCTTTGCATTTAGAAACTAGGAGCTTCAGATTCTATCTATAGCACCAAAGGGGTAAATGACAATAAATGTTCAGAAATAATAGTTATTAAAGGTTTTACTTAGAAGCAATATGTCATAAGTCAGGTTGAATAGAGCAGAGCAGGTATGGCGATAAAAATATCATAAAAGCAGAGAGACATTTGAAACCTGTCTTGAAAATTTGGAACATAAATATGACAAATAGGAACCTGGTGCACTTCTATCGTGGTCTCTTGATACTTGAGATCAGCTGTGATACAGCTCCAGTAACAAGCTGACTGCATGGAGAAATTGACAGTACAAATGTGTAGTGAACTGTAAAGGCAGTCTCCTGTATTTGTTGGTGCGTCAGATATTCTGCTGGTGTCACACTATTTAACTAAGCAGAAGTCAATTAGAAGAATTCAATGAACTAAATATATAAGAAGATGTGATGTAATGTGCATGTTTTTATCTACCGATATCCTGTATACAGAATTTTTCACTTTTTAGAGAAATAATTGAAACTGGCAATAAAAGTACCGTATCTATGAAATATTAAAAGTTTAAAAAATAAAATATGTATTTCTCTGGATAATTTTCATACTGAAGACTAAAGTTGTGCTGAGAGATTTGTACAAAACATGATTGGAACCAAAATTTCCCAAAAGTTTTGTATGATGGCTAAAGCTATTATTTGGCTTAACCAAAATGACTTGCAGACATCACTCAACCAATCAAGAGTGGTTTAATTTGTGGCATTAGTAAAAAATATTCAACACTGCCTTGCTATTATTTAGGCCTCTCACAGTCATTTGAAAGTTGAGCAGGTTCCTATGAATAAGGGTTTGGAGATTTTCCAAAAAATTTGAAAAACGGCACCCAAATTCTAAACCTTATAACATTCTAGTAAACTAAGTGGAATCTTACAAAACCATGCCAACATAAAACAGACATTTGGGAAATGTACGTTTTTTTTTTAAATCAGATATTTTTATTGAACATTTTTTTAAAGAAAACACAAAAACCACACACCCAACAAGCGCAACTTGGAGGGGAGTATGTACATATCTTTACAATAAGCTCTGATTTTGTACAATAATATATCTTCACATTATGCACCTTAACGCATTACAGGATAATTACATTTGTATTCATTTTCACTTACAGAATGTCTCCTTTATCATAAATGCTTATTACTGGTAACATACTCCCTCCCACCCTTCCCAACTCCCCCCACCCACCCCTGCGAGCCAGCTCTTCAAGACCTTTCCGGTCTCATATATACATTCACATATTAAAGAAGACCCAAACTTATCTTTACTATCTTACCATTGATAGTTGATATTCTAAGCTAGTTCTTAGCCTTATTAGGGAGTTTGATGGTAAACCCGGTGTATCTAGCCACTTGCCCCAAATCTTTTCGAATTTGGATACCCCATTCCTCTTTACATACGTGCTATATTCCAGTAGTATTACTGCATTCAAACGGTCTATAAACTCTTTCTTGTCCGGTGGCCTAGGCCTAATCCAATGGGCAGCTATAACCTTTCTAGCTTGATATAAAGATCTTTGTATTGCAATATTATTAGGTTCTGTCAGGTTGTCTATTCTCAGTACTCCCAATAAACATGCTAATGGGCTTTCTTCAATAGTTACAGAGAAAACTTTACGCGTCAATTCTAATATAGATTTCCAAAAAGACTCCAGTTCTCTGCATCCCCACATCATGTGGAGTATATCTGCCTCTTCAGTTCCACATCTCGGACATTCTGAGTTAGGCCTAACTCCTATCCGACATAATAGTTGGGGTGACCTATACGCTCGATGTAGAAGAAATAAGTGAGACATCCTACGTGCTTCGCTGGGCGAGAGGGTTGGCACCAATTCCAAGGCCTCCGTCCATTGCTCCTCTTCAATAGGGCCCACCTCTCTATTCCAATGTTCCCGACATTTTAGTGGAATACCTTTTATAGAATCGCTTAATAGCACTGCATAAGAATATGAGATCAGGCCCTTAGTAGAACCCGACCTCAATATTCTATTCAATGCCCCATTGGAGCCCACCTCTATTTGTTCTATCCTGGATTGCACCTCAAAAGCATGTCGAATTTGCAAATACTGATAGAACCACGCATGTGGCAATTGGAATTCAACTTGTATGTCCTCAAATGTCCTAAAGTTTCCTTCTGAATAAACATGGTTCAGCGTCTTAACCCCTTTTGCTTCCCATGGGGAAAAACCCTCCAATCTAAATATTTCCGGCAAAGCAGGGTTTCGCCAGAGTGGAGTGTCAGATGTATACTTGGGGATACCTATTATACCCTTGGCTTTAGTCCACACCTTGGACATTAGTGACATCGTCGGTTTACTGCCTATTTCCCCTCCACCGAATCCACTTTCCAGAGCATGCAGCGGTATCGTATGCTTTGTCCATAGACTAATCAATCGACATGTGGAATGCGCTGATTCTCCTTCTATCTCCATTCCCCAGCCTTTAAAATGCTGTAATTGTGCCGCTATAAAGTACAGCCACGGGTTCGGTATTGCCAAGCCTCCATCCATTTTGCCCCTCTGTAGAGTGTCCAGACTAATTCTAGCTTGCTTGCCCTTCCAGATTAATCTCCTGAACAGCCCACAGATTTTATGAAAGAATCTCTGTGGGATCCAAATCGGTGAGTTGTGTATGATGTACAGTAATTGGGGCATGAGCACCATTTTAATGAGATTGCCTCTTCCTATTGGAGACAGTGGAAGCTTACACCATGTTTTAATCTTATCTGCAAATTTAGATAGTAATGGTTCCAAGTTGTCTTTAAGATAGTCCTTTGGGTCTGGGGTTACTACTACCCCAAGATATTTAAATTTATTCTCTACTTGCAGTGGCACTCCGACTGGGACGGTAATAGTGTGGTTACTTGACAGCGGCATTAACACCGATTTATCCCAATTAATTGTAAACCCGGAGTAGAGACCGAACTCCTGTATAGATGACATCACCTTGGGGAAGGAATCACTCGTATTTGCCATATACATCAACATGTCATCCGCATATAACGACACTCTTTCTTCTCCCCCTTGCCCTGGGAAACCGCTAATCTCCGTAGATTTTCTAATAATGGCAGCTAGGGGTTCTATGGCTATAGCAAACAGATAGGGGGAGAGGGGACACCCCTGTCTCGTACCTCTTTCCAATGCAAATTCCTCTGAAACACCACCATTTACTTTAATCCTTGCCTTTGGGCCTGAGTATAATAACTTAATCCACCTTATAAATTTATGTCCGAATCCCATTCGAGCCAAAGTAGCCCACAGAAAATTCCACTCGACGCTATCAAAAGCTTTGGCAGCGTCGAGTGAAAGAATGGAGCACTCCTCCCTTACCGCCACATCTGACTGGATATTTAAATACAATCTCCGAATGTTCAATGCGGTGGATCTATCAGGCATAAACCCAGACTGGTCCACATGGATCAGGGAGGTGATAATGCCGGACAGGCGGTTCGCTATAACCTTGGCTAGAATCTTCACGTCCACCGGTAGTAGTGATATTGGCCTGTAGGAGTCTGGTTGTTTAAGGTCCTTGCCAGGCTTAGGAAGTAAAATTATCATTGCTTCACTCATAGAAGTTGGAAGGATACCTGTTTCCTCTGAGCTCTCGATAACCTGTAACAATCTAGGTAGCAACACCTCCCCATGTTTTTTAAAAAACTCTCCAGGAAGGCCATCCATACCAGGCGCTTTATCATTTGGAAAGGCCTTCAATGCCTCTTCCAGTTCCTCCAGCAACAATGGGGCGTCTAATTGGTCTTTCTGTTCCTGAGTAAGTGTGGGCAAGTCTATAACTTCTAGATACCTTATTATGTCTTCTTCCCTACTTGTTGACTTACTGGTATAAAGATTTTTATAAAATTCATAGAAAACCCGTAAGATATCATTATCAGAGTTCACCAAGGTATTTTCTGGAGAATAGATTTCTTTAACATGAGTTACCCCATCTTGTGTTTTAATAATATTGGCCAGTAGATGGCCTACTGCTTCTCCCTGGACAAAGTATTTCTGTTGCATAAATAATCTCTTGCTTTCTGCCACCTGTTCTGTGTGTTCTTTTAACGCTTTATGGGCTTCCTTCCAACTCTCTGCCTTGGCTGGTGAAGGGAGATTAATAAAATCCTGCTCTGTCTCTAGCACTCTCTGTTGCAGTTGCACAGTTAGTGCTCTGGACCTAGATTTATGTGAATTAATTCTTGCTTTATATATTCCTCTAATGTACATTTTGAGAGAGTCCCACAGAGTCCCTACAGTGACCTCTGTTGCGTTTAGCCTAAGAAATTCTTCAATTTCAATTTGAAACTCGTTACCTTTATCCACTATCTGCAGCCAGAAAGGGTTTAATTTCCAGTATCCCACTGGTCTTATAATACATGTGGGAATGGCAACTTCCACCAACACAGGAGAGTGATCTGATATACTACGAGGTAGGTATTTTACTGCTTTAACATAAGTATGCATGGGTGGGGAAATTATTGCCATGTCAATTCTGGATAATGTCTCATGAGAACTGGAATAACAAGTATATTGCCTTGTTTCTGGGTTTTTACTTCTCCAGACGTCATACCATCCTACTTCCTCTAACAATTTAGCTAACATTGTCGGTTCATCCCCCCCTCCCTGTCTTTCTGCATGAAACCTATCTATACTGGGACGTAACACCATATTGAAGATTCCACTGCTTGAGTGTCTTTATATATCCTGCTATGCAGACGTAGTAATTGTTGAGCTTAATGAACAAAGTCCACTGTATAAAAGTCTTTATAGACTTTGCACTGCTGGCATGCAAGGTGTTAAACAGAGTCCACTGCTTGGTTACTCACTTTTTCTGCAGTTATAGCCGAACGCTGCAGGGTGCTCAATTCTGGTTCCCGCCACGCCGATATGACCAGGGCCTGATGCGGTATACTGGTAATTAAGTTGCTAGAGTATAAACCTCTAGATTCAATGGCTGAGCCACGAGGCGTTATATCTGTGGCACCTTTGTCCCGACTCCAAGCGGTATGACCGCCTGTGTCCCGTACCGGGGATCCGCAGCTCTCCCTCCTGCGTCACTATGCAGGCCTCCGGTCAAGATGGCGGGCGCCACGAGGCTTTCCGCCTAGAACTGTTCAGCCTCGGCTCCGGAATGATGCTTCTCCCGCTCCGTCCACTTAGTCGCGTCCCGGGTACCGGAACCCCCGCAGCGCTCCCACCGCTGCGGCAGGTAGTTATGCAGCCGCCTATCTCTCTCGGCCTCTGGCTATTAGCTGCCGCTACACACCGCAGTTTTTGCTGTCTGGCGTTTGCTTTCGGCACTTCCCTTGCCAGTGTATTTATTTTGGGTTATTTCGGGTGTTAAGACTATATTAAGTCCAACTGGACCAGGATAATTCAGGATGGGCAGCAGGAGCTCCGCGCCGTGCTTCCTCTCACATCGGTGGTCAGGCCACGCCCCCGGGAAATGTACGTTTTGAATTAATTTGGGTGCTATGACTATCTGTTTCAAAAGTAGAGAACAAAGATTTTTTTAAAAATTTGTCAAATTTCAATTTTTTTCATAACTAAACATAAAAAATATCATCCACATTTTTAAACTAATTTGAAGTCACGAGAAAACAATCTCAAAATCCCCTGTATATCTTAAGGCGTTCCAAAGCTATAAGCACTTTTAGTGACACAGGGCAGATTTGAAAAATGGGGCCGCATCCCACAGGAAAAAAAGGCTCAGTCCTGAAGGGGCTAAAATTCAACTTAACAATGGACTGTCATTCTCAAAGTAAGAATGTTGTTTTTGAACACTATAATGAGAGCTTTGCTGTTTGATACATACTTGTGAGCTTATTTTCTGCTAGATATATTGTTGCTTGTGTTTTGTTCTATAATTCTATAAATGTTATATATCAAGTCAGATGTCATATTGCTGATATTTCTAATACCACTGTACTCATGATTCTGGCTGGCTGTATGAGTTTTAATGGCAAGTTTCAAGACCCACAGTATCATCTCAGAGGCATCCTTTGTCTTCCCTGACTTTATGGGATAAAGATTTAAGTCACCAGAGGGAAATGACTAAGGAGAAGGTGTGGAATTGTTTAAATAGGTTCTGCAGCTAATTGAAAAAGAAAAGGGTATGTCGGAATTTGTTCTCGGCCTCATATTAGCCTGTAACCACATACATACAAACCCACAGGGTCAGATTCAAATTTGTCTTAAAAAACTGTTTATTCCAAATTTGCAAAATAAGGAAGAACAATATACATGTGTGTGAAGAACAAATTGCAGATGTTTAAATACATCTGCAATGTGTTCTCACACACATATATATTGTTTTTCACAATGATTATTTGGGCGCACCGTTCGCGGCGTATCTCCCGACAAGTAAGCAGATGTGCCGAACATCTGTAATCTATCTGCACTGTGTTCTGCACTGTGTTTTTCTCTTAAATGATCTGTGTTCCACTGTGTTCATGTTTTTATTCTATTCTTCACTGTTCTTCATTGGTTTTTTTAATTAAATGCTCGTGCTCGAGCAGGGGAAATACTGTTATTCTGGTCACCTAGCAAACCTACATTTAAAACGATGCACTCGCATGCATTGCAATGATTGCGGAGTGCAATGCGTTCTTGATGCATCTCCATAGACTTGAATTGGGGCGTGAAAAACGCGTGTGACTCGCCAAAGTAGAGCATGCTGCGTTGAAAACAACGCTTAATGGAGAAAGACCCATTGAATACATGGGACCAGGAGTGGGAGCATGCAAGTTCTGGCGCGTTCAAATGCACGCGCAGAACTCGCGCGGAAAAAAACGCCAGTGTGGAAGGGGCTTAAGAGTATTCTTTGTAAAGCAACCTATACAATTTTGTCATGTATTTGTTTGTTTTTGTGTTTTTATTATAAGAATAATGATTAAAACTAATGATACATAAAGCATTCTAACTTGTAACTTCTAACAGAAAAAGTAGCAATTTCATGGCTGTATACAGATATCTTAAAAAGTCAGAGATGCCTCCTGAGGTTGCCAGGTCCAGATTGGGAATCTTCACTGCTGCGGGACAAAAGATGACTAGATACATGTGAGGGTATTGTGTATCAATCAGCACTCTGTAGGTGAGATTATCAATATGTAGCATTAGATAAGTGCAGAGTACCAGAGTACAAGTCTGTGTTTGTATCATCTATTAGCCATGCCCCTTTTTGCATACTAGTCCAAAAATTGCCTAAAAACTGTGTGAAACCATCAATAAATATGGTGCAATGCATTTCAGTGTTTTGGCACAATATATTCCTGAACTTTTCCACAAAAAAGATCAATTTCTCTGACTTTATCATAACCAGAATGTGAACACATAGTTTAAAGGGGTATTCCCATGAAGAGAATTTTCTTATATGTACTCAGGAAAATGAAATAACACATTCTATAATTCGCTGTTATTAACAAAAATGCAAAATGTCACATATATAAGTCCAACCTATCTCTATCAGTCCTGGTGTACACAATTTCAGTTGGCCCTAGAACTTCAGATTTAGGGTCGGGTGGTGGACATCGTGCAGATGAGATTTATGTATCTTGTGCCTGTATTACGCCCCCTGCAGGGAGCTGAGACACTTACACTTAGTTTCCTGCCAGGAGATTGTGAGGATAGACAAGCTGCAAACTACAAGCAACAAGGAGATAAGTGATCTGGGGGATGGGGGAAATAGGCACAGGTCTGAGAACACAGATGTAGCAGTAGTGTATGTGTGTAATCTAATGGACATCATGCATTTCTGATCTGTATCATCCCTCTCTATGTGTCAGTGTATTGTACAATGTCAGAAGCCAGATGAAAGTGTATATACACATGTACCCTGATAATCTAACCACATTGTCACTCCACAAATCTAGATGGGTCATAATTAGAAATGGGCGAATTTATCTAAATTCTTTCCTCCCAGTTCGCAGAATTTTCAGAAAAAATTTGATTAGAACCAAATCAAATCATAACGAATCACAGCATGTGACATAATGGTACGTCACATGCCTGGTATGGGTGCATGGAGAGGTCTCACGGGCTGATCCATCTCCATAGCCGGTACGTCTTTGCTGCATATTGGTATTAACCTGCAAATCGCCACCAGAAAAGCTGCAGGCGAGGATCGCCACCCTGGCAATCTCATTGAGGATCGTCTTACCACCAATCCGTTGCCATGACAGCCTCGGGTCTTCTGAGGACCAGAAGCTGCCTCGGTTTTATCCCTTCATTACAATATGCGATCAGCACATTGTAATGAATGAGGAGGGAAATCCCCATATGCCGCAATACTTTAGTATTGCAGTACAGGATAGGATTGATCAGACAAACTAGGGTTAAAGTACCCTAGGAAGTCTGAAAAGTAGTAATACAGTGAGGAACACTACCTCCATACAGTGAAGAATACAGCCATACAGTGAGGAACACTACTGCCATACAGTGAGGGAGACTACCACCATACAGTGAGGAACACTACCACCATGCAATGAGGAACACCTTGTCATACAGTGAGGAACACTACCCCCATACAGTGAGGAACACCTTGTCTTACAGTGAGGTAAACTACCGCCATACAGTGAGGGACACTACCCGCATACAGTTAGGGACACTACCCCCATACAGTGAGGAATACTACCCCCATACAGTGAGGAATACTGCCACCATACATTGAAGAATACAGCCATACATTGAGGAACACTACCCCCATACACTGAGGAACACTAACTCATACAGTGAGGAACAATACCGCCATGTTCCTTTCTTCTTCCCAGATTTCTCTGCCCCATGTAACACGTTGTGCTCGCGGCCATTTTGCTAATAAAGGGGGAAAAAATAAATAAAAATTTTGAAATTCATTCCCACGAATCATCACGAACTACGCAATTGAGGCGAATCAAAGTTTTCTTAAAATTCTAAACGAATTCTGATTCATTAGAATCGGTTCATCCATCTTTAATCATAATGGGGCAGATTTATCAAGTGTCAAAAGTCAGAATATTTCTAGTTGCCCATGGCAACCAATCACAGCTCAGCTTTCATTTTACCAGTGCTCATGAATATGTTGTTGTGTTGAGCTGTGATTGTTTGCCATGGGCAACTAGAAATATCCTGACTTTCAGACACTTAATAAATCTGCCCCAATGTGTCTGCTTAGAGAAGCCCCACCCATACCCTGGAAGACAGAAGAGGACCGGCGCTGACAACGGGGGATCAGCGTGGACATCGGGGGAGTCATATTGTAAAGTAAGGGTTTAAAATGATCTTTATTGTGTTAACATCATTAGGGAATTTAAATTTGAGAATTGTCTTTGTGAGAAAACCCCTTTAAGTTATTTTCTGCAAATATTTAAAAATGAAAAACAGAAAATTGCACACAGACACAAGTTTTAGACTCTTTGGGGGAGTTTTCTGGGGTAGAAGCACTGAAGTAATCACAATTTCTTGTGCACTGTAAGGAATTGTGATTATACCGACGACTAGAACCACCTTCACACCATGTGCGCATGGAGGGGGTACGAAGAGGTGCAGCTGTAGGCAGAGTTGGCTGACATGACTTTCTGAAAATCTACAAACAGTCAACGCAGAATGTTCACAGATTTTTACTCAAAACAGGTCAAACCTCGCATAGGTTTTTACGCCAGCTTGCATGACCGCAGATGTATCATAAGATCTGAACCCCATGATGTATCAGACATGGTGGCAGGGTATGGAGTGCCGGCGTATCATACCTTCCCCCCTTTGAAATGGAAATGACTCTTTAGTTCTGAGGGTCTGTCATTTCTACACCAAATGGGGTAAATTCAGTTGGAAACATGCTTGTCTGTTAAAGGTCTCACTGCTGACAATACAATTCATAAGTAAGAAATTTGGAAGAAACAACTACCTGTAGGAAAAGCACACCAAAATGTGTGTGCAATGAAAGTTACCAAGTCCTTAGTCCGCACAATCATTCCTAAATTAAAGAAGTTAGGGATAACCAGTACTTGGTTTAGAGTTGGTCCCCCACGCCAAATAAATTAATTGGGAGAGAAAGGCTTTTATAAGTCCCCAGGCTGATTTGTAAATATCCTATGTTCCGATGGGAGATACTGTCAGAAGATCAACTAGCACTGCAAAATAGCCAGAGATAAGCCTCAGTAGATACCAGCAGGTCTGTTGTTTGTAAAATAGCACCTAAAGGACAGTCAACCTGTAAAATAAAAGTTATTTTTTGTAGCTTAGACAGTGACTTATCATGGTTGAGGGTAATCTTAATATTAAGTAGAGATATTTTTAATGAAAACTGTATACAGTATGCAGGTAAAGACAGTGGCATTTATTAAAATAGTAGGAGAGCAAAACTGTTCTATTTGCTCAAGGCAACCAGAGCTCAGCTTCATTTTATAAGCTCTGATTGGATTCCATGAGCAACTAGAACAGTTTTGCTCGAGAACACTTTTGATAAATCTCCCAAAATGACCCTAAGCACTGACTCAAGACAACAAAGTAGTGATAAGGGACAACTGGATGGATGTCCTTAAGTGACCTATCCAGAGCCCTGAAAGGAACCCAATCAAACATCTCTAAGGAGAAAAGAAAATTGTTGTTCACTCACAGTCCAATTGTCAGACCTGGCAGAGAGTCGGCAAATCCAAATGTTCAAGCCTTATGGCATCATGTCCTCCAACAAAACGCTGAGTAAACTATATTTCAGTTTTTTTTCCTTTTTAATAAATTACCAACAATATCTAACATTCTGTTTTCACTTGTTGTTATGGAGTGCAGAATGAAGGGGAAGCTTGATTTTTTTGTTTTAGCACAAGGCCACAAAATAAAATATGAAACAATCCAAAGGCTCTGTAGAAGTTCTGAATGTATTATATGTGATATGTAATGTGGTGCCAACCAAAGCCTTAAATACATTTTTTTTGTTAACTCTAATTATCCCATAGAGTGGATACACATAGGTAAGAGAAAATGGAAAACAATATCCACAACATACAACAGTTCAAAATAACAAATAGATTAATGGATTTGGATTCAAACAAGTTGTAAGAAGTGGAGAGGCTTTAATACAGGATCATTTTGTAAAAAAGGAGTGGCTAGATTAAAAGTTTAATTTTCAATCATGCTCTAAAAATATATGTTTAAACAGATGCCCAGTGTACCTAGTTTCTTACCATTAGTTTTATTCTATTTTAAACTGAAGTAATTTTTGGATAGGAAGTCAAAATTACTGTGAAAAATTGTGTAAAACAAAACATGCATGCATAAACAAAATTTTCACATATGTTTTTTGAGTACAGGTCCATTCATCCTTTACAGCATTAACACTACGTATCCTCTTATTGTCTTATTTACCCATATATAAGTCCATATAACTGCCTACAGTGGGTCATATGAATTGTTTATTTGTTCTTTAGGTCCATTCAAAGCTTGTAGGAGTGTTTGGAGCATATAGCTCCAATTAAATTTCTCCTTTGCTTATATGTATACATACATACATGAACTAACCTTTTGAGTCCTTTGGGTCTGAAGATAACTGTAGGCACTTCATGGCCTCTGAGGCCCATTTAAAGGGTAAGGGTGATTTTAAGTCCTGTAATGTTTCATCATGAAGATTAACATTAAGCATTTCAGTTTTAAGAGTATTTACCTTAAATTTATATGTAGAGGAGACAATCCTAAACTCCTCAAGATGTGAGTTTGTGAAGCATAGAGTAACAGACCATGAGCGAATAAGGAAGAAAAAGAACACCCCTTGCACATACAATTTCATATATGTAAGAACGATGACAAGCTCCCATTTACCCATACCCTAGCCTTCCTGGAAGAATAGATAGCCATTATACATGTCAACATACTGTATATACTCGAGTATAAGCCGACCCGAGTATAAGCCGAGACCCCTAAATTTACCACCAAAAACTGGGAAAACCTATTGACTCGAGTATAAGCCAAGGGTGGGAAATGCATTGATCACAGACCCCCCCCCCCAGTATATAGCTAGCAAGCCCCCAGTAGTATATAGCCAGCCTTCCCCCAGTATTATACAGCCAGCCATCCCCCTGTAGTATACAGCCAGCCCAGCCTGCCCCCAGTAGTATTTTACAGCAAGCCCAGCCTGCCCCCAGTAGTTACAGCCAGCCCAGCCTGCCCCCAGTAGTATACAGCCCAGCCCTGCCCCAGTAGTATACAGCCAGCCCAGCCTGCCCCCTGTTGTATACAGCCAGCCCAGCCTGCCCCCAGTATATACAGCCAGCCCAACCTGCCCCCAGTAGTATAAAGCCAGCCTGCCCCCAGTAGTATACAGCCAGCCCAGCCTGCCTCCAGTAGTATACAGCCAGCCCAGCCTCCCCCCAGTAGTCTACAGCCAGCCCAGCTTAAAAAAAAAAAAAACCTATATGCTCACCCTCCAGCGGCCCTGATGCGCAGCCCTGCTCCCCCGATGTCCACGCTGATCCCCCGATGTCAGCGCCGGTCCTCTTCTGTCTTCCGTCTTCTTTTGTCTTCTGTCTTCGGTAACATCCTGCAGGGTGCGGCCACGCTATTCCCGGCCGGCAGGCGCATGGTATGACGCGGCCGCTGATCGTGAAGAAACATCGACGCGCCCTGCAGGATGTTACCGAAGACAGAAGAAGTCGGAAGACAGAAGAGGACCTGCGCTGACATCGGGGGAGCAGATCGGACATCAGGGAAGCAGCGCTGCGCATCAGGGCCGCCAGAAGGTGAGTATATACGATGCTGGACTGGCTCTATTGACTCGTGTATAAGCCGAGTTGAGGCTTTACAGCGGATTTTTTGTGCTGATAAACTCGGCTTATACACGTCTATATACTGTAGTCAGGCCTAAACCTATTTGATATATAAATCAAAAAAGGAACAACCCTATAATTTCCAATGTAATGAGTCAATGCAAAATGACCATTCACCTAAATGGCCACAATAGAATACTGCACCCAATAAGCATTTAAAAAAGTAAATGCTCAAAAATAGTAAACATAGATTTTTTTCACATTTCAAAGTATATTAATTCATTATGAGTTAATTTAAAACAGAATTACTTCAAATTACAGTACATCAAAATGATCAAAATTGAAATGAAAAGCTCTTGAAATCATAAAGGAATATTCATCCTATTAGCTGATTAAATACTTGACATTTAAGATGTAACCTCTTGATAAGCTAAAGATATTAATTTCATATTTAATTTTATTGTCATATTTTTAACGTTTTTTCCTATGGTAGCCGTGAGAGGGGAAATGGGGATGATACTGAAGAACATAATAATGAGCCCTCTTCATATTCCCTCCCTGCAGCAGGATGTTCAGGAACATCCAAATGTGGTAGGGGTTAAGTAAATGAATTTAGACTGCAGGGTATTTTAGCTAAGCAACATGTACCAGAAAACTGGCCTTGTTTGCACAAAATACTTTTTAACATGCTTTTTGCATTTTAAACATCTTTATTTTTTTGTGTGAAAATCAAAGGTGTTTGTAATTAAGATTTATTGTTAATACTGGTTCTTTAACATTTTAAAATCCAATAGTCATAGAGACCAAAAAATTTTTGGTCTGGGATTACAATTATAAAATATACAGTTCTGTCTTACATACAAATTCAACTCAAGAACAAACCTGCAGAAACTATCTTGTACTTAACCCGGGGACTATCTGTACTTCCTATTTGTAGTATTTCATTTTCCATGCTGTACACTGGGACGTGGGAACAAAATTCCAAATGCAGTGCACTTGATTAAAAAAAAACCCTGTGGTCCCTGTTTTTACGTCTTTCACTGTGCATTTCAAATGACACACCCCCTTTCTTTTTGGGTCGGTGAAATTAAGAATATACCAAATGTATGTAGGTTTCATTGAGTTTTAATAGGTTTTAAAAAAAACCTTTTGTACTAAAAAAAATCCTTCATTTTACAATATTCTGATGATAACAACATTTTCATACTTTAGCGTATGGAGCTGTGTAAGGTGTCATTTTTTGCAGGATGTGATGATGTTTACATTGAAACCATTTGTGGGACTGTATGATTTTTTAATAACTTTTATTTTAATTTCTATGAGTTTCAAAATTACATATAAATGGTGTTTCGGAAATCTGGACACTATTTTTATTTAAGGGAATAACCGTTTTTGTATTGGGACTTTATTGGGATTTTACTGTTTATTTTTATATCAGTTCTAGGGGAGATTTGAAATTTCAGGGTTTTTTAATTTTTTTTATATTTTATTTTACTAATTTAACCCTAGGGGGTCTGAACTTTCCTACCATATACTGCAATACAGATGTACTGCAGTATGTGGTGGATTTTCAGATGAGTTACAATGTGCCACCGTCACATTGTCACAGATCAACAGAAAGGATCTTATGTCCTGAGGGAGCAATGATGGCAGCTTTGAAAACTATTATATCCAGATGGCAGCTTTGTCAACAGCGTGTAAAGGGTTAACATCCACAATTGGTTCTGGCAAACACCCAGTTTGTATGGAGAAGGCTCAGCCTGTAAGTCCTCTACATACACCTCTTGCCACACGCTGACCTACTATTACATGGGTTTCAGGCAAGGAGATAACGGGAACTTGTCATCAAAAACAGGTACAATAAACTATGCAAGTAAGACCCCACATGTATGGGGGACGTATATACGGCCGACGTATATGCGGCTGATATACGTCCCCCATACACTTCTATGGGCTCACGGCGCCCTACGGGAGCGGTACAGTGCAGCACACGTGCGGCCCCGTACCGCTCTGTAGCCCGGGAAAAGATAGGACATGTCCTATCTTTTCCCGTATTACGGCGTCGTGGCCATATATCGCTATGGAGAGGGGTGGGGGTGAGCGACGCTCACCTCCTCCTTCTCTCCCCGCGCTGCCATGTGCCCGCCGTGCTACGGTGCGGCGGGCACACGGCAGTGTGCATGTAGCCTAAGAGAGATAGCATTCTGGTAAAGACGGGGAGAAGCCTTCTTGTCTGTTCAAGATTTGAAGATACTGAGCAGTCAATGAAAAGGAAGTGTGGTTCACTGGAAGCCTGGAGAAAACTTGACTCTTCTC
The DNA here is from genome assembly GCA_019512145.1 of Engystomops pustulosus. NCBI lineage: Eukaryota > Metazoa > Chordata > Amphibia > Anura > Leptodactylidae > Engystomops > Engystomops pustulosus. Next base: position 195,795,062 of record CM033642.1, on the reverse strand, counting down.
AGAAGTTGACTCATGTCTACTCATTTGCATATCAATGGAAGTAATTAAGGTACAGTACCTTAGTAGCTGGTAATTTCAGGTTATATGGAGAGGACTCTTCACCTTTTACCAGCAGGTATTACTAATGCAAAGATAAAATTCTGGTGACAGGACCTTTTTAAACATGTATTGGATATGATGAAGGAGATGTCAGCTTCCCCACAAGAAACCACTAGAAGACGCTGGATGAAGACTATTTCTCTTTATGTGTTTCTAATTTCTCTGTGAGAAAATAACAAAATGGCGCCTGGCTGCCGGCTAAACTCGCTGACTCTTGCTAGTAGCCATGTGTTAAGATTAGATGAGTTGTGTACCTGTCAGCAATAACATAATAGCAAATATACATTATGTAAAGTATGCATTAAGAGCTGATCAGTAACCTATCAAATGTATTACACTATTACCTATTAATCTACACATAAGATGCAGTGAGAGCACCCTAACAAATGCCATGTATCTGTATTTATATGTTACTCAAGAGTTTACTTTTTTGTTACGCTACAGTTGATTTTCATGTGGGTTGCAATAAATGTACTGATTTGGTAACACTGGTTTGCTCCTGTGGCTCCTTAGTTTTAAAGGTTAAGAGCAGTCATGAAATAATGTTATATTTTTGTTTGCTAATATTGTCATTATTATTTTATGCAATGTAAACATTTTACAGTTTTTCTATTCTCATTCTAATATACAAAATAGTGATTATAAATGCATGGTACTATACATGAAATTGTTAGTTAATATTTTTCTCTAAATTACATGAATCTTTAATGTTGTTTCTTGATTATATTACATATTAATGGCTATTATTTTCTACTGTCACTTAAGATCGCGCTCATGCTATTTTTTATCCAAATTAATAATCACATGAATAGTTTAATAATAATGTGATTTTCAAATGTCAGCACTGTGAGTCTGTGGACCCTCTGGACCACCGCGGGAGATTGTACTAGCCGTGTTGGTCTAAGTGGTACCTGGTCTTCACCAGAGCCCGCCGCAAAGTGGGATGGTCTTGCTGAGGCGGGGTACCACCAGGTCGTTTCACAGGTGCGACTAGCCCGCGGTGGCTGCCAAGGTAGTAATGCAGGGAACAGTCTGTACCCGGGGTGACAGCGGGAGAACAGCACAGGAAGGCAAACTAGGACTCAAGTCAGGAATTGCAGGAGATGGCACACGGATGAAGAACACAGCAACAGACTGGCACACGGATCAGGAACACAGGAACAGACTGGCACACAGGAACATAGGATACACAGGGAAGCAGGATACACAGGGAAGCAGGATACACAGGGAAGCAGGATACACAGGGTAGGTTTCTCTTCAGGGGATGACTTGAAGATCTGGCAATGGTCAAAGGAAGGGGCAGGAATTTATGTCAGGCCAGCGCCAATTATTAGCGGGCTGGCCCTTTAAATCTTTGCAAGCTGGCGCGCACTCGCCCTAGGAGACGGGGACGCGCGCACAGGAGAGGTGAGTTCCGCTGGGCACAGGGGGCACACGGAGGGACAGGGATCGCGGGAGCACCCGTGACACCACATTGTTCATTAAATTACCATATTGTGATCTATTTAATTACTATGTATGCTGCATTATTTTATATTTATTTCTAGAAATTTACTTTTAAATATTATTCATGATGGACATTATTATTTCTGTATTTTGTTTAAGGTTTTTTTTTTTGTTAATATTACGTCATTTTGAAGAACTTTTTAAAAATAAGATTTTTATACTATACATGAAATTGTTAGTTAATATTTTTCTCTAAATTACATGAATTTTTAATGTTGTTTCTTGATTATATTACATATTAATGGATATTCATAATGTTCTTATTTCCCAGCAATCTGTAATTTTGGAGAAAATTTTATTTTTACAAATAAGCTTCTCGGCACACAATGAGTGTGACCACAACAGTAGTGCACCCATTTAATCTTAGCTTGATATCAGCTCCACCCAAAGTCCTTTACACATGGAATGGCATCCCTTGTAGAAATATAAGGTAAAGAAAGAAGAAATATCCTGGGCCCTCTGGGTAGAGACATGATAATACTGTGGGGAGCCTGTGGGGTTATTACATTGATGTCCTGATGCAGGCTACAATTCTCTTTCAGCCTGTAGCCTACTCTTAGCTCTTTGTGTGCCACAGGCTGACATGGGGATATCATGAATCTTTGCACCGAATATGTGTAAATTAACAAAAAAAGGGCAATTAATTGACATTGGTTTTCCATATGACATTCATATCTTTGCCACTATTTATATGGGAAAATAAAAGGATAGTGGCATCTTAATCATTCTGCTGCATCTTGTTAGGTTCTGTACACTACAAATGTAGCCACATAGATTTAATTGACAAACTGCACCGGTTGCTTTTTGGATGAGTCCTAGTCCACTTTGATACCCATTGTTCTGAGCCAATCTGTTATAACAGTGTCATGCATTTTGTAATCCTTGCTACCTCAACATTCACCTACTGGATTACAGCTAAAATCTAAATTCATATCTGTCATTTTAATTTTTTTTGTGACACAAGTAATTTAATTAATGCTAGAACCATTAAGCTAAACTCCCATACATATAACCTTCATTCAATACATTTGATCTAAACTTATTGCCTCCAGATGATAACATGTTATGGACTTTACATAGGGTTCCAGCTATAGTACTGCATGGGACGTACAATAGTCTCTGGCTTGAACAATTAGTGAGAGACATAATAAATTAATAAACTAAAAAATAAAACAGTATAAAAAATTAAAACCATTGAGAAAGAGGCTGAAAAGGAGAAGGTGTCTTGTTAATCCACTAGATGGAGTCTTTTGAGCATGGTTTGGTTGTTTAATTCATGTCACTGGCTTAATATTTTTATAATGAGAAGAGTACATAGGAGTAGAAATAAGTGAGGTGTTATGAATGTGCTGTTTCTTCTTCATTTATGGAATATTTTAATTGCCTTACCATATTAACCATTGCATTGTCATAGTGGATTTATAATTTCTTGTTTTTACAGCTTGGACTGAATCCTGGTGTACATGACTGCATATATGCTAGCAGACCATGTATGATTGCAAAGTATACCTCCATGTGCCCAAGTGGGGATGAGCAAAATTCATTCAAGATTTGTTTCAGGTTTAGATTTGGGCAGATGATTTAAATCAGACAGTTGAAAAAAGCTATTTACATTTTCTTACTTTAGACTTTTACAAGATAGGGATCCTGAATCTAATTGCAGAGTATGCAAAGGGATGGACAAATCATTAAATATCCAGATATCTAGGGTTTGTAGTTGCTGTAGAAAAGGCAGTAGCATCATTACAGTTGAAACATCACAGACAAGGTGGCAAATGCCTCCCTTTGTTTTTTTAGTACAGTAGCAATAAAGTATGAAAGGATCTGGATGAGGCTGACAATGTGTAGTTATGTAGGGGTAGGAGCAGTAGCAACAGCAGAGTGTGAGTCATGATGGACAAGGTATTGAATATCTTCCTGTGCAGTGGCAACAGAAATATAGTGTGGAAGGGTATAAATTAGGCAGAAGATGTGCAGCTACTTAGTAGCTGTAGTGACAATAAATTAGGCAGAAGATGTGCAGCTACTTAGTAGCTGTAGTGACAGCAATACCAGCACAATGTGAATCATGATGAGAAGCATTGCATATAAATGATGTGCATGCAAGTTGTCATTGTTATTTTCAGCAAAACTGCACCAAGCTGGGTACAGAACATTTACTTTTATATGGCAATGCTGCCTACTTTTTAGAGGCAGAAAAACATTTCCCTAATTTGCTTTTATAGTGATGGTGTAAAACTATGGAAATCCATTAGTCACCTGTCTCCTAGATGCCAAATGATATTGTCAGCACATCAGCAGCCCAGAATGAAGATGCTCACCAGCATATCTGAGGACCAGTATTCATTCTCTGCATCACACTGCTGTAGTCTTGTCATCATCAAAATCATCACTATTTGATCCATATATGTGATATAACCAACACTATTTCATATATATATTTACAAATAGTAGCAGGGTATACAGTAGAGATGAGCGAGCACTAAAATGCTCGGGTACTCGTTATTCGAGACGAACTTTTCCCGATGCTCGAGTGCTCGTCTCGAATAACGAGCCCCATTGAAGTCAATGGGAGACTCGAGCATTTTTCAAGGGGACCAAGGCTCTGCACAGGGAAGCTTGGCCAAACACCTGGGAACCTCAGAAAATGATGGAAACACCACGGAAATGGACAGGAAACAGCATGCTGCCCCTGCTGTTTCCTGTCCATGAGCATCAAGCTCGGACGAGTATGTTCGCTCATCTCTAGTATACAGTATATTTGTATTTTCAGCAACATTGTTTCAAATGATCCTGACACCCATAAACATTGAACAATGAGCATCTCATACTGTGATTCTTAAAGATATCATAATTGTAATTAGGTTCAGTGGAGTTGCATCATAGGAGTAATAAAATAAAAAAATCAAATAGACATAACTTAATCTTAATCTCAATCTTTATAGCACAATTGTTTTTTTAGCAGATTAATAGCTCTTGTGGTGAAGGATTTCTTTGCCTATTACTTTCATTACCGATGTCCACCAGGTTCTTTGTTATGCTCCTCTGTTAGACTTGTCACTACAGCTGTTATCTCCCCTTTCTGTGCTGCTGATGTCGGTAAGACCTTATCTTGTTTAACCCCTTAACGCCATACTAGTACCGCGATGAGCCGATGCTTGTTCAGCTCTGCATCGGAGCTGAACCGATACTGGGGATCGCAGGTTGTCAGCAGGGAACTACCGCTAACAAACCCGTGTAACATCCAGGATCGGACTGAGCTCCAATCACGGTTACTAACCCTTTCAATGTCGCACTCAGCAGGACCACTGCATTTAAATTGCTGCAGAGAGATTCCGTGCTTAATTGGCGCCATCCGCAGCTAAGACCCCAGGGTTGTCCATAGTTAATGCTTGTAAGGTCATTTTACATATGGGAACTTACAGGCAGTGTGTCATCTGTATTTTACACTGTAACTAGAAATATTTTCAGTAGGATTTTTATTGTACAGCATATGGGAAGCCTTATAAAATGTTTTGTTCATATTGTTTAACATTTTCAACAGACAACAGAAATGAAAGCAGTTATTCCATTCTTTCCATATAAAGCTGCAGAGTTAGGCAGCAGACCTGGACAACAGACACTTACCCATAAGTAACTGCTATTGGATGTACTTAAATACTCGTAGAAGATAATTCAACAGAGTGAAGGGAGTGTGCAGCAGTACAGCAAGGACACCTTTTACAGAAGTGAACAGAGTGCTCTGAATCCAGCTACAACCCTGGAACATAAATACAGTTATAAATACATAAATGTATACATAAAAATGTATACCTATAAATACACAGTTCACTCCACTACAGACACATATGGTGCACAGTTCTAAGGATACACATTAGACACGTTCTACATGGTAGAGTTTTTTATGCCTTTTCTATAATGAACTAAAACAGACTTGGTAGGCAAGCAGATTAATCCATAATATATACTGTGACACCTAGTTCATTTATTCTCTGATTTTATAAAATGATATCCATTCTGTCCAGACCGCTATGACAGTTTCTTCCAACAAGTTCAGATTTTGCAGATGTTCACCTCTAGAGATCATCTTTTAAATTCAAATCCCAAATTATTTCAGACTGCAGACCAAACTCCAAAATTAATTAAAGCCAAACTAAACTTCTTTATTATGTCCCACCACAGTTCTATGGTAATACATTCAGACACCAGACAAGAGGCAAATTGAATTAAGTTCCAAGACCAAAACCCTCCAAACAAATACACACCAGGCTCCAAAGAAATCTAGAGCTCCCCCTCTTTGATATAGGTATGCTTCTCTCTTCCTTTTCTCTTATGTAGACCATTGCAAGTTAACACTAATGCTCTAGATGCCTGGAAAAGGAACTTACACTTGCAAAAAGGAGATTAAGCCTCTCCCTCAGAAAACATGTGTAAACTAAATGCTAGGCCATATCACTGTTTGAGTTACTCCCAGAAAGACAGTTTGATTCATTTTCCACGAGCAACGAGCAGTTTCGACTACGCTAATGCTCGAATGAGCATCAAGCTCGGACGAGTATGTTCGCTCATCTCTAGTATACAGTATATTTGTATTTTCAGCAACATTGTTTCAAATGATCCTGACACTCATAAACATTGAACAATGAGCATCTCATACTGTGATTCTTAAAGTTATCATAATTGTAATTAGGTTCAGTGGAGTTGCATCATAGGAGTAATAAAATAAAAAAATCAAATAGACATAACTTAATCTTAATCTCAATCTTTATAGCACAATTGTTTTTTTGCAGATTAATAGCTCTTGTGGTGAAGGATTTCTTTGCCTATTACTTTCATTACCGATGTCCACCAGGTTCTTTGTTATGCTCCTCTGTTAGACTTGTCACTACAGCTGTTATCTCCCCTTTCTGTGCTGCTGATGTCTGTAAGACCTTATCTTGTTTAACCCCTTAACGTCATACTAGAACCGCGATGAGCCGATGCTTGTTCAGCTCTGCATCGGAGCTGAACCGACACTGGGAATCACAGGTTGTCAGCGGGGAACTACCGCTAACAAACCAATGTCGCGGTCAGAGCTCCAATCACGGTTACTAACCCTTTCAATGTCGCGGTCAGCAGGACCACTGCATTTAAATTGCTGCAGAGAGATTACCTGCTTAATTGGCGCCATCCACAGCTAAGACCCCAGGGTTGTCCATAGTAAATGCTTGTAAGGTCATTTTACATATGGGAACTTACAGGCAGTGTGTCATCAGTATTGCAGGGTATTATAATGAACAAGCAGTCAAACGATTGTTTGTTCACGTCCCATAGTGGTACTAGTAAAAAAAATTAAAAAAAAGAAAAATGATAGAAAAAAACTAAGAACTTTATCAAAAAGTCACCAAAAGCTCCAGTACACATTACACTTACATAACCAAATGTTTATGTATATATATATATATATATATATATATATACAGTATATAAAAAAATTAAAATCATCATACAAACCCCACATATGTAGTATCGGCACATCTGTAATGACCCGTACAATAAAAGAAAATTATTATTAATTTAAAAAAATTGTATCAATACAAAAATAGTACTGTTTTAATGAACAACATGTCCCACAAATACAAGTTCTCATCCAGCTATATCGACGAAAAATTAAAAGAGTCATGCTACTTGGAAAATGATGATGCAAAAATTATAGGTTTTATCCCCACATGAGGTTTTATTGTACAAAATTAGTAAAACGTAAACAAAAATATAGAATGTAGGCTTGCAGACTGATTCAGGGGCAATCTCAGTCTGCTGCTGATTGGATGGTGAAAGAGAAGATTAGCACATTGACACACCCCCCATGCTGCAGCTCCTCCTCTCTGATGATGCCAGCGATTGAATAACCAGACACCGGTGCTCATATCTCAGGAACAGGGGGGGGTTAGGAGAAAAATTCTAATTGATCCTGAATCAGTCTGCAAGCCCCTGCATTCTGGTATGTTAGATTTAATAAACTTGGGGTGGTAAAAGGTCCTCTTTAAAACTGACTCTGCTTTAGGACAAAGGAAGGAAGAGGTTAGTCTCTACCTACTTCATTGCTGCTGAGGAAGATTTCCGACAAGTAGCTTAGAACAGAAAAATGCCATAACCCTCGAAAGAAAAAGGTGGGTAGCCCAACATGTGCATCATTCTGTATGTTTTGAATATAGAAATCACTTATGTTTTGAATACAGAAATTAATATAAAATTGGAGTTACACTTTTGAGTTTGCCATTCTTAAGTATTAATAATTCTTCCATTTTTCTGAAAGTATTCTGTATTTCACAGTGTTACTAGAAATATTTTCAGTAGGATTTTTATTTTACAGATCAACCAATGTAACAGGGTCAACATTCACAGTGAATCATTGTGATTTTCATTGTTGAGAATGATTGGAGAATAAAGATTTTAGGTTTTCTCATCTCTAATTATTGTAACACATAAACTGTTATTAATGTCAACAGTAATAAGTGTACCATTCATTTACTCTACCCTAATATGGTAGTTAATTTTCTTGTCCTATTGTTGCTGTCCCCTCATTTCACTCTGGGTATTACTGACTTTTTATAACTAAGCCCTGTCTAAACCAATTTATTTCTCTTATTTCTGTATCTCTCTGTCACTGTAAGAATTGCTGCTCACAATGTGAATGTCCTTCTATCATCTTCTCTCTGCTTTATCCCTCAAGCTCTTTCACTTATTTCTTCCTACAGAGTTTTTGTAGAGTGCTTCTGGTGCTGACTTTTAGCCATACTATTCTTTACCTACAATTTTTTTTATTATGTTTTCCATTATTATAGAAATATATAATTTTAATATGTATGTATGGATAGTTAGGTTTTGAATGTAAAACACTGTGTTTTGAACACTGTAAAATGAGGCTCCATCACCTGTGGATTGTTCAAAGGCAATGAAATTGTTAATCATTGAAACTGCTCTGTTTTACGTTTGTTGCACACACAGTCACATGTTATTGGAGAAAAAAATTCAGTATGTGAACATTTAACTTTGACAATTTGGTACAAATTTATATAAAATTGGAGTTAAGTTGCACTTTATGAGTTTTCCGATTTTAAGTATCAATAATTCTTCCATTGTTCTGAAAGTATTCTGTATTTTACACTGTAACTAGAAATATTTTCAGTAGGATTTTTATTTTACAGCATATGGGAAGCCTTATAAAATGTTTTTTTTATATTGTTTAACATTTTCAACAGATAACAGAAATGAAAGCAGTTATTCCATTCTTTCCATATAAAGCTGCAGAGTTAGGCAGCAGACCTGGACAACAGACACTTACCCATAAGTAACTGCTATTGGATGTACTTAAAGGGGTATTCTCGTCTTGGCACTCACATTCAGTTTCATTAATCTGCCATATGTAAACATTTCTTCAATTAGATGTCATTAAAAAAAATGTTCCTGTGTGAAGATAATTTCTCATAAATGTGGTCATGTTGTCCCTTAGAAACGAGATGGCTTCCTCGGAATTTTTTTATTAACATCCAATTGAAGAAATGTTTACATAAGGCAAATGAATTTAATTAAATGTAAATGCCCTGATGGGAATACCCCTTTAAGCCTCTCCCTCAGAAAACACGTGCAAACTAAATGCTAGGCCATCACTGTTTGAGTTACTCCCAGAAAGACAGTTTGATTCATTTTCCATATGTTTGTGTTCTAGTGGGTCTCTTTGATAGATTACAGTTTTTCTTCAACAGACCAAGAAAACATAAGAATGGAAGACCTGCCATACTGTTTTAGCCACCATTGTCTATAATGCATGGAAGGAAACTTTCTGTAATAATAAGTGCAGCATTATTTCTTCCATTCAAATGAACTGATACATAAAGGAAGGTGGACTTCCATATATTCAGGTCAGAAATGCAATCCGCCCAATCTTTAGTTCCATTTACTTCTTTTGTCAAATTCCTTTATTATTCTTGCTTAATCATTGCAACATTTTAGCACAATTCCACAAGTTTTATTCAACTTTTAAAGCAATGATGTCAATAAACTTATGTTATAAAAAATTTCTAACAAAACAGCTTGTAAAAGACAAATGTCACCACCAAATATTGTTTTTTTTTTAATCACAAATTTATCTGGCAAGATTACTGCAACCACATGTGGAATACTCTATGGGGCTTATTTACTAAGGGTCCCGCGGCCGCATTTCCGTCGGGTTTTCCGATGTTTTTGGGGATCACGTCACTGGTACAGGCATTTAATGTCTTTAACATTATTGATATTACCTACAACTATTTTATACTTGTAACTGCAATGGAGTTTGATAAACTGGAAGTGGATGGTTAATGCCAAGGTTTCACACCTCTTTTTTTAAGTAGAAGTACACACAGAAAATACTCTGAAAATATCCACTTTTTATTGATTTGCCTCTCGTCACAAGAGTGTCCTTTGAAAAGGGCAGTGGAGGTCCTTGACATTCAGGGACACATTTGTAACTCTTGTCTTAAACCCCCCAATATATGATTCATGGTGTACATGTTTAAGAAGGCAAACAGGAAACAGAAAAGGGCTGGTTAATAAGAATGTAATAATAATATCTGTAGCTTTCATTGTCAGAATTTGAACCCGAGTTGACTATTTTAACCTGTGTCCTGTTGCCCTCCTTTTCAAAATCATTATGGGAACCTACAAGTTAGTTGTGGACTGTTGCAACAGCAGCCTTTTTATTTGCCTATGTGTATCATGCAGGAATTGTAGAGATCAAGGTAATTAAGACTTTGAATAAGACTTTTGAGACAGCCTTGTCAGACACTTGAAACGTAGCAAAGGAGTGAGTTAAGTGTAATTAGGCATGCTGGATTCTTCTTCTGTTTGGGCAGAATTAGGGGAGAACTGCAAAGGATGACTCCAAACTCCAATAGGGTGGAATTACAAAAAGAGGGGAGTTTTCTCTGCACTGATAGCTCTCTGGATGTTTACCCATATGGAATTTGGGAACACCAGACTTTTCTTTTAGGCCAGTATTCTAGGTAAATTGTGGAGAGTTAGAGTTCCCAGGGCCATCATATAAGTTTTTGCACCCTGTAGCAAAGAAGTGACTGATCGGAGTGCTGGAAGTATCTTTGACATTTCTCCTGCTAGGACACAATAATTACTTGTCGCTGGCAAGTAAGTAGGCTGTTATTACCTTAGTAGCCGTTGTTACGCAGTCAAACATCTTGGCAATTAAATGCCAAAAAAATGCCAAGTACATTTTTCTTGTACTTATTGATTATTACCAAAAGCTTCATGATTAACCTCTAAGCAAACTGTCTATTGTGCCATTTGTGAATCCTGGGGCCTGGGATTGGCTCTATGAGTCTGAGATATACACTCACCGGCCACTTTATTAGGCACACCATGCTAGTAACGTATTGGACCCCCTTTTGCCTTCAGAACTGCCTCAATTCTTCGTGGCATAGATTCAACAAGGTGCTGGAAGCATTCCTCAGAGATTTTGGTCCATATTGACATGATGGC
>CM033642.1:195692088-195783914 GCA_019512145.1 Engystomops pustulosus | reverse complement strand
CATGATGGCATCACACAGTTGCCGCAGATTTGTCGGCTGCACATCCACGATGCGAATCTCCCGTTCCACCACATCCCAAAGATGCTCTATTGGATTGAGATCTGGTGACTGTGGAGGCCATTTGAGTACAGTGAACTTATTGTCATGTTCAAGAAACCAGTCTGAGATGATTCCAGCGTTATGACATGGCGCATTATCCTGCTGAAAGTAGCCATCAGATGTTGGGTACATTATGGTCATAAAGGGATGGACATGGTCAGCAACAATACTCAGGTAGGCTGCTTCATGATTAACCTCTAAGCAAACTGTCTATTGTGCCATTTGTGATTCCTGGGGCCTGGGATTGGCTCTATGAGTCTGAGATATATCTGTGCATAAATAAAGTTGCAGTAGTTCAGAGGGTCTGCGCTAACCATAGGGGTGCTACAAGTTCAAAGGTAGCTGCAACCTGAACCCTGCATTTTGTTCTTGTCTATGTTTAAAATAAATTTGAGCCTTTATGTCCCTACGCCTTAGTGATGCCTTTTTATAGCAGCTAGAAGAACCCACATCCCAACAGTGACATGCCCTAAAATAACAGCAACATTCCAGAGCTGTATAGTAATATTAACAGAGTGGAACAAAGGGATGAATTTTATATTGTTATTTAGTTTAACTCGTTGCCATATTTATACACAATCAGGCAGCCCCTTAAACTTTGCCTTTTTACCTCTGTATTGTGGTGTATGTATTACTGTATGCCATGAATTGAGTTTGACTAATCTAAAAAGACAACGCTAGATTACTTAAAAAGCTTATACTGCCATACTGTTCAATAAATTATACATATACATTTTGCAGTGTTAACATTTTTGAATAGACAAAAACAGACCTAATGGTTAAATGATAGAATGTTTTACATACAACATATTTTGTTACTAAATCCACCGTGCAGTCACTCATATTGCACCTTTCTGTGACATGAATGAGTTGCTAATGTTTCTCCCATCTCAGTGTTAAATCTTTGCTCAGCACGCAGGGTTAAAATGTCTACAAAAGGGCAAAACTCAGGGCTTCACTCACTGGCTCCTCCATGGCAACCATGCTGCTTAAATCTGCGCTCTTACCAGAGATGTTAATAAAAAGTTCAATGGAAAAGAAAAGAAAGAGAAGCGTAAAAGGAAAAAAAAAACTCCACCGGGAGATAAAATAAAATCTATTTTTAGCTTAAGAAAATTATTTTTACAATTCTCATGGAAAGATTTTCTATAATAGATGGCAGTTAATGTTTACTTAGAAGGATATTCGTGGTAATGATTTAATAACATTAGAGTATTACTGGTTGAAGAAACAATTTTTACTCGTTAATTTAAGAATAAAATAATGTATCCTTCTATATATTTTATGACTTGCTATAAACTATGGATTTATCAATTTGCCCCCCCAAAAATGTGTGGACTTATTTTGTTGACAAGAAGTTCCATTCCAGCACATCCATATTCCTTAATTTACTTTTATTGATTAGAACAGACATCTCAGTGGGATTTTGTACGCCACATACTGATAGGAAATGCATATCAATGCAGACAAGGAGGCTCATTTTACCATGTGACTGTTATGTCATTGAGATATCTTTAAGGAACAAAGAAAGCTGAAATCTCTCACATATCTATATTCAAGTAACATCATGGGCGTTTACAAATTAGACCAAAAAGAGTGTGTTTAGAAGAGTTGAGCAGTAAGTGTCTAGTTATAGGGGTTGTTGTTCTTAAGTTGCCACTGCACCTTTTCGACAGGCCAATGTGGTTTGGATTGCTGGGAGGGGTGGGGTGGTGGCGGGTAGGCTGAACGTCGTAATAATTTTGTGACTAGGCCTGGGGCTCAGGGGCACTTAAATACTTGCCACTGGAGTAGACATTCCTAAAGACTTACAATTGAGATAGACAATCTATCAAGAATTTTATTCATATAAATATCTTATTACAAATACATTAATTACAAGTTCATAAAATAAATTACTTTAAAATTTATATTATCTCAGATGAGATAATAGGGTATCAGCAAGTTGTGTAAGTGGTAACAAAAGTCCCAATAGACCATCTTATCCTATGAAGAAGCATGGTGTCATATATGAAGAAATGAAATGCCAAATCAGCCTCACCTAGGTTGGTGAATGATATCACATAAAGCTATCGTAGTCTATAGGTGCCTAATGATGGTAATCCAATAGAGGCTGCGCTATTTCCTTATGGTAATAGTAATGGCAAAGGTGAAACATTCTGTACACATACCTGGATGTGTGTGGATTTCACTTTGCATCACTATGAGCCCTGAGATATTGATGGAGCCTGGTATCAGCTGGTTCATTACCAAGGATGGCTGTGGGCATGCTAACAATTATCCAAGCCATTTATTACATGTCCAATAAACAATCTATTTCTATGTGCAATCCTCGAAAATCTTTTTTCTAATGGACACAAAGCTACATGTATGGAAAAATTATCTTCACACATACTGATTGTTTTTAAGAACATCCAATAAAGGAAATTGTCTACATGGGAATTGAAATGAAAATAAATGGCAATTGTCCAGATGGGAATACTCCTATTAACAGATTTGATTGGACTCCGCCTGACTACAATGTTTATCATGGATAGAGTAGTAAGTGTTCGTATAGTGATTCGCTTTACCTGAAGTTATGATGAATTATGAAGTACACATTTTTGATGAGAAGATACTGGAGTGCTGGAAAGATCCTATTTTTTTCCATTGATTATAAGGTGTACATTAACCTTTAGTTGTGTACTGCATATTGTAGACACATACATTTGCAACGTGCTACAGTTCATCTCATGTTAAAAATAATAAATTGTAAAAATAGACGATTTTATTATAAAAAACATTATGAACAAATTTATGGTAGAAAAAAGTCTAAACACACAAATGAGAAATATTGTATTCATCTCACAGTTACCATTTATTGTAATTGTTGTTATGTATTTGGAACATATGAAAATATGTTTGTTTACTGAAAGTCGTCTCTAATCATATTACTTTTGTTAGTCATTATGAGATGGTTCGTTGCAGTGTTGATAACATTTTTTATCTTTGTAATCTGATGGGACATCATGCAATGCACAATAACAACTCTCTTGAGTAGCAGAAATTGAAGGGAAATATTAGAGCTCGCATGTTGACATTGAGTATTTCTGTAGTTTTTTCCATTATAAGTAGCAAAACAATATAAATAAAAGAAGCTCTGGATCAGCTTAATTTAAAAACGGAAAATAAGATTTTCCCAATAGACAACACATTGAGAATTAAGTTTCTCACAGGTTGTTATGAAACTGCTTTTTGTGCCCTTCATATATGTTGTATGTTTTGTACTATCCTTATGTATTTACCTGGGGTGGAGGGATTGTATACATGGCACTGTTGGTAGAGATATGATTGACTCATTTTATTAGGATTCATGTCGGAGTCTTGGGGGATATAGGAGGGTAGGGATTATATTTATCTGGGGTAGCATGTTAGGAGGCTACAGTGACTAGGAGGGATATTTCATTAGATGCTTGTTATAGGGGCTGAATGGACAGGGGAATTGCATTTACATGGGGATGCAGGTTAGGGGGCTTGCTAGTGATTAGGGGGATCACAATTTACATGGAATTGGGCATGCATTTTTGTCGGGGTGGATGTCAGTGACGAGTGATAGGGGTGATGATTTAATGGGTGCATGTTAAGATGCCTGCAGTGACAGGGCGGATTTGCATTTCATGGTACTATGAGTTTTACAGATATAAACAGAAATAAAACCCTATCGTAATATTCTTTTTAAACAGAAACCTCATAAATAGTGCAGAAAGTGAAAGCAATGTAATTATTTAGAGCATCTTGTTAAGAAGCACATCTGGGCATAAAAAGGCAAACGCATTACCCAAATGATGCCCTGATTTATTTCAGGAATTGGCTCTGTGCAGAGAAGAATTTTTTAGTTTCGTGTTCCTGCTAGTTCTATTGTCAAGAAATATTTGTCAGTAATATGTGAGTATGCTTGGGCTAGTACTATTTTAGGGCGATGCTTGCTCCCAAATGAAATTATATAATCAATTCTGGCTAAAAGCACCTAAAGAAAACTGTCACGACGAGAGCAAAAGGAGTGGCTTTTGTGTTCCCCTGATGGTACACTCTCATTTCGCATCTTTAATGCGGACAGCTCCCCATTTTATAACATGAGTATTGAAGCAAAGAACAAGCACTAAAATATAAGTACAGGAGCACAGCATATGTAGTTCTAGATAGCACATTGTAGTATGTCAATAACTCATTATGTGGATATGATCCCTTATATTAAGCTTACATTTTATCTTATGTTTTCAGCAAACGACTGCTTTAATTTCAATCATGCTCCTAGTGCATACATCAAAAAAGACGCCATAAATCCAGGTTTATGAGAATGTTAATACCTACAATTGGTAAGTAATAGCGCCTAGTTACAGTGACAATACCACAGCAATACTATTGCTATATCATATGTTAGGAAGTTTGGTTGTTAGAAGTTTCAACTTGATCATAATCATCAGCCTCTCACTACAATTTTTCAATCTTTATAGATACAAATTATTATGATAAAACATCAAACGTGCCTGTGTCATAGCTAAGTTGGCCCTTTTAGTATTTTTTAATTAGTTAATAAAAATATGAATGTAAAACGTATTTGTATAGAAAGTTATATGTGTATTCAAATTGATAATAAGTCAATTAAAATAATGACAGCAAAAAAATACAAAATTAATAACATAATATAAAAGACTTTTTGTAACCCATCACCTGAAGTTAATCTATAGAAAGTTGGGAAAGAAAAAAAAAAGTCCTCAACAGTGGACACATGGGAGGTGTCACGATTCGCGTTTTCCCGACGTGTTACTCGAATACACTCCGAAATCTACTGTAATACACACCGAATGCGAGCCTGATTGTTACCTGAATTTGCCCCGTGGATTTTGGTGTCACGAGATTTGCGGTATGTGGTGCATCTGCTGTCCGGCTGCGCGAACGGAAATGGTGAGGGGATTTATGTTGTGGGATTTTATCCGAAGAAAATACCGACGTATTCGTAAATATACCGCCGCATTTATAGAACGTGAAAATGTGTCGGCTCGGGACGTGCTTACCCTCATCAGCCCGATAGCGGGTGTATGCTCCAGCAGTGTTCATGATGCTTTTTCAAGCGCATATTCTGGTGGACGGCGAGTGACCTACCTTATTATAATCATAGGACGATCCGCAAATCCATGCGCAAATGAGAACGCACGCCTGCTGGATCGCGATCATATGGATAATAGGGTAAGAAATCTGCCCCTGGTATGCTAGACCATTTTTCCTGCATTGGTATATACCATAGCTCATTTACTGCTCCAAGCAGTATGTAGTGGGAGTGAATAGGTATTTCCAAGACTTGTAAAATTTTATAGCCAGAAAATATAGTCCTGAATTTATCACCCAATAAATATAGGGACTTGTTATTAAGATAAAATTTTCCAATAGTGTTATTAAATTTCTACAAATTAATATAACCTCTGAAGTTTAGGGCAATTGTGGTAAAATCATATCGGATATATATCTTGACTTTCACTTTGACATCAAGGGCATTTATTAGTTATTAAGCTTGTTCTGTTTATATGACTTAGGAGTATAATGAATATACTGTCAAATTGTAAATCAGCTGAATAGATAATAATATAAGCTAGTTACTCGTGGGGATTCTCCTATGTATAATACTTAGACATTTTACTTATACCTCTGACCCCATTTTTCTATTTATTTTTTTAATCATACTTCAGTAATTCAGGATGGAAAGACATTTATAGTAAGATATAGACACTTCTTTTATAACCTTTTATGGATCATACTGCAAAGAGTTATGTGTGATAATGGTGTTTACAAAAAGTAATGGGTCACCGCTGAGAGTGTGAGTGATGTTGAGGTAGTTCATAGTTTGCAGGCACACAGGTTGCAGCTACACTTGTGAACAAGCAGCCCCTAGTGGCAAGATCAGACACTCTGACCTAGAGCCACCATCCAGGTAACAAAAGGTTCATTATAATATCCCAATATTTGAGTACTTAAAGGGATAGATCCTTGGGGTGACCTTTAACAACAAACATCACACAAAGATAAGTTCGTCCTTTTTTTTGTGTGTAAGGAGATGGTTTTAATTTATTTTGAAAACAAATACAATAACGTTACATGCATATTTGTGGTTGCAATACCAAATCATACTAGATTGATAGGTAGATCTGTATTAATGATTCAGCTAATATTTGGGTTATCTGGAATGGGTTTCCATCCAGATGATACATTTCTTACGTTAATACTTAACACCACATAATGAGTAAGTATAATTACCACAATATAAAAGTATAAAGGTGGGAAGTTAAATTTAAAATATAGACAATAGTATTACCAAAGTAAGAATTAAATACACAACACCTATACTCTGGCTCTTCAATGCTCTGCATTCACCTGTGCCAGTAATCAGGTACAGGCTATATAAACCCTCAGCTCAATCTGCTCTAGGTTTTTGCTACACACATGTAAGATCAGGTTATATGTGGTGGTGACTGCACTGTGAATCGGGTGTTTATCGGTGAACCAATAGGGACATGAGACAAAGGTTTGCTAGGGACAGCAGTGAGGAAAAAGAAGAAAAGGTACAAACACACAGACAGACAAACGTGCCCATTCACCCTAAACAGATCACCATAGTACTCCTTCCAATATTCTCGGTGTGCCATCTGCAGTTCAAGAACACCTTGTAAGTTTGATCGCTGTGGCGACTCGCCAGCATAAGCTTGATTAATCTCATGTACTTGTTTTTTCATAATCCCATAAGCCCTCCAATACACCAGAATTTTAGCCAAAAGTTTTACACAATGGGATTTAGTGAAATAGGCCCTATATATTAAGCTAATTGTATCCTTCCTGGTTTAAGAATTTACCCACTATCACACTCACTGATCTGAAGAACTCCCTCATGGAATGCATTCTGATACACACTCTAGCAATTAGAGGCAACAAGCATCTCTCTCTGCTCCCTATAAACCTCTACATGTATGCGCCAGTCACGGGGCCTTGTGTGTTTGAAGTGTTGTAAGCGCCCGGTCAAGTCTCTAGGATAAAGGCTTCCAATACCCCTATCGTTCATAACCGTTAGGGACAGCAAATTTGCCACCCTCTCGGTCGTCCTAATTTTCTGATAGACTTTACAGACTCTGACGTGTCTAATGGGGCAGCAGTCCGAGGCATTATTTATCAAGTCAAGTGCATCCAACATTTTAAAGTCCCCAATCATAAAGTATGGCGCAATTGGTGTTTTTCTAGAAGGATGAGATTCTCCTTTGACTATGGTGGAATTATTAGAGGACAATTAGTAGCCACTATACAAACATCCATACTATATATAACTACCCACCACACATAAACATATCTCCCCTCCACATCTATTAAAGTCTATTAACCGTTGAAGGCACGTTCTAATGGACAAAGAGATGCTAACCCTCGAATTTGCCCCTATAGGCATCAAGTGAAAAAACTGCGCGCAACCCAGGTCATTTTAGCAATGGCTAGTTCCCCGGTGTTATGCGATTTCTTAGGAATAATTGTGGTTTGTGTTTGAATCATGAAGCGCAATAAAGCAAAGCGTTTATTTCATCCCCCAAGCCCTTACATTCCACGATATCACACTCCACTGCACGATTAATCTCCTCCATTGGTATCTATTACAATATAAACTTCGGTTTCCACATATAAATAACAGCAGGAAATAAGTCATTTCTGTGGTACCTTGCTGCTGTATATATAACATATGACTTCCAAATTCCACCCACCTCGCCACTCTACAAGAAAAACATAAATGCGTTCATAGGTGAAAAAAAAACCACAACACCTGAGTATTGGGTAGAGCTCTGAGTGGCACTGCTATGTGAATCTAGGTACTCAAGATGGTAAAAGCCTACTGCTACTGATAGTCCTAATATAGAGATGTGTCTACCTGGTGTGTACTCGTTGTACTGGAGCGTTAATATCCTCCCGAGAAGAACTATAACCAAACAGAGGCAAAACCGTAAATCAAATGTGGCCAGAGCAAATATGGTGTGTCGACAGCAAAACCTCTCTCTGTAAGTGGGGGGCACATCAATTATAATGCGACTTGTATGCTACGGTCAGCCCGAACCGGCCATGAGGAATCTCTCTCTCATTCATATCCAGCCACAAGGGATGGCCTCCATTGGTGTTTAAAAAAATGGTTATTTGTCCATAGGGTGGGCCGTATACATTGGCGTTATGGTAGCTTTGAGTTCCTGGAGCCCTCTCTTCACATTCTGGAATTGGGCACGCTTTTGTTGCCACCTCGACAGGAATCAGGTAAGATGGAGATTTTTCCCTCCCCTAATACGCAACTGAGGTTATTTCTGGCTATAGCACTGATTAATTGCATCTCTATCCTTGAATGTATATTTTACCAGACAGATTTGCGGTTGGATGTCCCCAGTGGCAGAGGCGAGGGTACTCTAGTTAGCAGCTCCACCAGATAAGTAGGTTAAGGGTCTCTTACCAAATGTTAGTGATAGGAGCCAATGTCTCGAAAATAACTCTCCCGGGTCTATTGCGCTCCACTCTTTCTGGGACCACCTATGATGCGGGGACATTATTGCGCAAGCCTATTTTCAATATTGTCGGTCTCTAATGTAGGGCTTTTGTCACCGTCGCATCCGGTGCATAAACACAAAAACGTGCTAGTGGGGATTCCCCTGGTAAGCGATGCATGAGATGATTAGGCAATGCTCCAGCCGTGTAGCCATTGTGTCCAGAACCTGGGGCCTATTAGATGGTCTAGGACAGGCCTGGCTCGCCGTTGGTGCCCCCGTATCATGGCTGCCTCTGACTTGACGCTCGCTTGGTTCTCCACTTCTCTTCTAGTTATGACATGTTTGAGGAGTAGTGTGGATTAGGAGCTTGTCCCCTCCTGCAGTCTTTTCTGAAGGTTCTTCACACTTTCTCTGGTTGATGCAAAAGGATGGTGTTTGGATATGCCAGCTTGAGCTCAGGTAGTAACTCTGTCACAATACTCAGCTTTGGCCAATGCCCCATTATGTTATATATTTACTTTCTATATGGAACTCCTCATCCTGCTATCTTGTTAATGGCTTAGAATCGACAAAGCCTCACAATATAACTTGTCCTTTCTTTTAACAGGATAGGAGCCGAATTATTCCATAAACATCAAGGTTATCAATGAAAATGGGTATATTTAAGTCTTGACATGCTTACTCGTATTGGTAACACCAAAGTAAAAGGCTGCTGTTTTGGCAAATTGGTAATTTAATACAACCATGTCCTGCAAGGGAACGAACCTAAATCAATGGCTATACAATGCATCGCCATATTAAAATCTCCTTAAAACAAGAGGGGGCATTCTTCCTTTTTTATTACTCTTTTATTTTGAACACATACACAAAGCAAGTTAAAGATGTACTATGATATCATATTGCAATTGTCAAAACATCATGTCTAAGTGCAAACAAGCTTGGAATAAATTCGTCCAGTACGATACATAAAGCTTTTAATCTGTTAGCATCAAGGTGGTCCTGTGTAGATTACTCGTGTTGGGGTTCAAAGGAGGCCAGATATTTTCCCACATTAGACAGAAAGGAGAATCAAGCATGGGGAGACGCAGGCAAGTTTACCTAGAACACAATACTTATGTACCAGATGGACAGTTTGTACAGAAACTTTTGTAGGGTAAGAGTTCAATAGCCTTTTTCCCACATACGCAAAGAGCGAGGATCCCATCATGGGAGTAGCTTAGATTTTGCCTGCTAAAAAAAGGACCCTCTCTCAAAAAAATCTTGTAGTATGCCACCACACTTCTAGTGAGGGTGGTTGAGTGCTCTTGCTATGTGCTGTTCTTGCTATGTCTGTGCATTGACTTCTAAACTTGCCTACTTATCATTTCTATTTTGTCTATACTAATTCTGTACTTTGCTGCCATCTTGGTTTTTGACCCGTTGGTTTGATTCTCGCTGTCTGTCGTATCTGTTGTTTGTCCTTGCGTTAATCGTTCTTTCTCTCTAGTGTGACCCCACTTTCCCTGTCTCAGTCTTGAAGTCGGTTTTGGAGTATCTGATGTGAACACTGATCCATATCTGTTTTAACCTGTACCTGTCCCTCCACCATCATCTTGTAGTGGTAACTAAGGGGCCCTTTTAATTAGTTGGCCGATAGGGGATTCGCCTTGTCGGAGTGGAGGTTTTCTGCTGAGGCAGGGACATAGCCTGTAGGGAACTCTCAGGGTGAGTTTGCCAACCACTTACCTAGACTATCCTGCTACCCAAGCCATGGTTGTGTTGCTGACAGCTACTGACAACAACGAGTAGTAAAAAATTGCTTACCTAGATATAGGGTTGCTATTCAGTATGGATCATCCAGGGGATAAGGATTTGAGGAGTTACTATATTGTAGGCAAACTTCATTTAATCACCTTGTAGCCAGAAACTTCTCTTATCTGTCTCAAAGTTAAAAGTCTACGCATAATTAATTTGCAGAGAAAAAAGCTTTCAAGTGAAAAAAATTTAGTATATTAAAAGACATAATCCAATTAGTGGTACAAAATGCACCTTTTGCAACATGTGACTAGGATGTGATTTCAATTTTTTTTTCAATCTTCCAAATATGCCACACACACCATATAGGATTCCTTCTCCTTCACAAGTACATTTCAGATAAAAGTCAACTATAGCACACAGAAATTCAAGGGTAAAGCTGCTTAGTGTGCTATTTACCGAATCGAAAGTGTAATTTTTAGCATGCTCTCGCAAAGCTTTCTAGTTTCTGACCTTGTAGAATGTATTGGATGTAATTTTTTTCTGGGTCATGCTGGTCCTCCCTCATCTGTACCTGATGGTATTTGCATAGATTTATAATGTTGGAAGACTCATCCTATTTACAATCAATTTATTTCACACATGAGTCCCTAAATGGAATTATGTGACTTCACTGGATACATTCTAACTACCAGAATATTATCTGGAAAAATAAATATTGGGTCCTAATATTTATTTCAGAAAACTCCCGAGCTTGAACGACACTGGAAGTATATGATGGTCCTTGTAATAGTTTTATACAAGCAGTGTTATGAATAAAGCATGATTGCGACCATACTCGTACCCGAGTTTGATTTTTTGGCGGGCAGCAGAACGAAGACATACCATACATCAAAGAAGGGAGACTACTGCAACTCCACCCAGCATGACTAGGTATCCTACCGACGATGCAGTGGTTGGCTGCCGCCTGATCAGGTGACCCTAGAATATGACTAACCCTGCTCGGTCATTCTCTGTCGGATGCCGTTAGGGGAGATTTTGCTGCTGCTTCATGATTAAGCTGTTAGGGGTGTTATTTAGCTTACGTTAGGCAGGAGCGAGAGTTAGCACGAACCCAACAGCCTTGTGTAGGGCTAGAATAGCATTTATATATAATATATTTTTGTGTGCTTGTGGCTGCCTTGCTGGGACTATGTAGTGCAGACTAGTACCATATGTGAGGAATTGCGGAAGACTTAAGGGACTGTTATATTTTAGCTTCTTAGTGAACACTACATACCATCTTCAAACAACCTAATAGGGACAAGTTATTAAGGGGAATTAGGCACAGTCTGACTATTTTTTATGTTTTTTTACCTAAAAAGTCTTAAAGTGACTATTAAAATCCAGTTATTGTGTGCTGTCAGTGTATGGTTAGAATACTAGGCATTACATAGAACCCACACCAAATTTTTAGGCCTACAATAGTGTATTATATATATATATTATTATATATTTTGTGATTGCTTGTGTGGCCTTGCTGGCACTAGAGTGCAGCTATAGACACATATTGTAGAGGAATTTGCAGGGACTTGCGAACAGTTAATTTAGTCTCTTATGTGGACACACATATTCCACCTCAAACACCTCAAAACTTTTCTTTTTTTTTTTTTTACACTCAAAATCAATCTAGGCACGCACAAAATCCTGTTGTGTGCGTTCATGTAGGTTAGTTAGAAACTGATCATAGCAAAGGATAGCATCGTTTTCTTAAAAAAACAAAACACAAAAACCCCCCAAAAAAGTACAGTTTAACACTTTAAATTTAAATTTATGAACCCGAGAGGTTAGGGGAGTAGAGGATGCGGGTTGGGCGTGGCTCCACTACTGCAGGTGGTCAGAGGCGTGTCCTGGCGGGGTGAACACCCCCTTCGATGAGTGGAGCAGGGAAACTCCCAGAGCTACACTCCCTAGTTCATTCCTCAATTACTGGATCACCGATGGATTATAAAGTCACTGTTGAGACCGAAACAATTTTGTAAACAGGTGATGTCGTGGATTATAGGAGGAGTAGTGTAGCGGATCATAGCTTCCTACGCCGACTCATTTGCCACCAGTCTAGTCTTCCGTTGTCATGAAGTCCAGAACAGTGTCACTGAAAATTCAGAGCCATCCTCACCTCAGCGCTGCCTTCCACCACAAGTTGCCCACACTACCAGACAATAATTTGCATTTGAGACCTGGAGGCATACTCTAGAATGACATGTTTGTTTTTTTTTTCTTGTGGAGACAGCTTCCCAGTGAAGGAACAAATACACTGGTTTAGAACTGGTTGCTGACTGAGATAGTCTTATAGCGCGGAAGTGTGCCAGGTTTCTCCTCCATTGCTGGTATGCTAGTGCTGTGTCGAGTCAGATGATGATGCACATTGTTGATCCGCTTAGTGGAGAAGAATTGTTTAAAGAATAAAATGAGGTGGCGTGTACGGCGCAAGGCGAATAGAGGGGAGACAAGTGGTTGTAGACATGAGGAATGACAGTGAGTGTATGTAGGGACGAAGTGAAGCCAAGGGGGAGCTAGACACTAGGAAAAGAGCTGCTCGTGCTAATCATGCGCCAAATGATTTCGTACGTATAAAGTAGAGGCTGCCGTAGGCGTATAGGTGGGCATAGAGGCCGCTGAGAGGAAGTGTTGGAAGGTTCTTTAAAGTATAGAGAACACCGGGAAATTGACCTGACAGAGAATAACTTGTGGGGCAAGACTCTGTCCACACCAGGATCTCCGACAGGATGGTTACCACCACTACAGACTTACACACTCACAAACTAGATATGCGAGAGGCATATGAATTGGCATAACACCGTCCACCTTCAATGGAACCAAGGCCAGGTGCTACATCGCGGGCCGGGCCACCAATGCCTCTTCATTCTTGTGTCATCTGCGCCTCTGTCAGTCAGCCCATGCCCAGGACCCCGTGTCAATACAACCTCCCGTGCGGAAAACACACTTTACGCCCCCACGATCTCCAACTCATGGCATTCACCGAAATGTCTCCTATAACAGCGTTACAGCTCTCCATACTCCCAGACGTCGGGAGCGCTAAAGGAGGAATTTATACAGGGCAACAGGCACCCACCCACAGCCAAAGCACACTCACTCATACGTCACCCATCTGACCAAACTTAATGGATAAGACCTGGGAGATGCTTATCTATAGGCTGTTATGAGACCGAGGCCTTTCGGCTAACCCACTGGCGTGCGGTCCGCCCCTCGGTATGCCGGGTCGTCCCCTAGCCGCGTAGAATTTAACTGATGTGCCGATCCTAGCCCTGCACTTCGCACGTGTCATAGGACTGGACAACATTCATCGTGCCTATCGACAACGCTGTTCTGACAGTGGTACACCAGTGGAATGAGGAATATGCCGGGCAGGGCCACACTATATATTCGAGAGGAAATGGGTTAACTTGGGGAGGCTGTGGACCGAGTCTGACCCTGGGGCTTGTCAATACTGCCCCATGCCGAGGATTGCACGCGGGACACCTCGGTCAAGGTCTTCAGAGATTGCACATCGATGTCATCCATCTCTACCTACCCACCCCTACCTCCACTCCTCCTCGGAATTCCATCCTATGGGTTCATGGCGCTCATCAGTCATTAGCTTAGGAGCGAGCACAATAGCGCGGAGTGGCCGTCGAATCTTAAGCGACCAGCAGGCGAAGCGGGTTGTTAAATCTGCGAGCATAGGCCTCTTTATCGACTAATTAATATGGGGCAACACAGAGAAAGTATGGCTTTTATAGATTAATAAGTGCATTTACCACCAAGAGCTATTTACAGGACATCATGGCATAGATGATTGTGGCTGGCACCGCTGAACCTGAAGCCAGGCTTATTGGTTGTGTTGTGGGGACAACGACCGTATATAGTTGGTTGGCGCTAGTTGCAAATGGCCAGTCAGACTGACAAATGTGCCTGACTTGGCCATAGTGTTTAATATCCATGGTTTCAGCAGCGTTACACTCAAGACATACCCCAATTCTGTCTGATTTGCTCAATGAAGGCTGCGACCGCATCTGTGCGCATTCAGGAAGTCCATGACAGATGCTGCCACTCTCAGTGCAGCACCTTGCTGTGTGCCGCCTCCATACTGGCTCAATAAGCTCACCGAGGTGTGCGACGTGCCCACGAGGTGGAATTCAACATTAACCATGTTCTCCAGAGTTTACAGCAGCGCAGGCGATTGTAGACTGCAAGATGTCAACTTCCACCAGAACTGGTAGTAGGTCAGTCAGCTTCTCAAGTTCTACAATGAGGAGGTGGAGTGGATGGATTTGTCGATATCTGTCTCTAGTGATGAAGAGTAACTTTGAGGGTCACACAGATTGGTCAGTGGTGATTGCCGCCCTCAATTCCCATCAGCCTCACCATCACGCCTGCTTAGGCCTGTGTGAAAAATCTCTGGCCAGCCATGAATCAGACAGCTTTGCGCTAGTCACATAGAGAAATGGGAAGTAAGATTCCCGTGTAATAGCCAAAAGCACCCTCAGGTATGTTTCTCAGTGATTTGGAGGAGGAGGTGGAGGAGGTAAGGATGAGGGGAAGAGGAGGAGAATGTGGGCTGAGACAGAAGAGGGTAGCATTGTTGAGACCTTTCACTGTTCAGTGTATGGGCAGAAAAGAGGATTGGAGGAAGGAGGAGATGCACAGTCAGGCCAGTAGGGGAGTGAATTCTTGCGAGTTGGGGATCTGGCGCAATATGGCAGATTCATTGTTAGGCTGCCTATCCAGTGACCATCCGCATTTCAAAGAATTTATTCCAGGCACCCGATTAGGGTGGGATGCACTCTCCTGGACCCACGGTACAAGCAAAACTTGGGGGAAAGGAGCTGTGAGAAGCATGAATACAGCAGGCCCTGGGATGCACAAGCTGAAACAGTATTTCCTTCGGACAGCGTTAGCGGCAGAGGCGTACATTCTGCAGAACAAGTAGCGAGGGGGTTTACGAGCAGGCAGGCTGTCCAGCACTGCAGGGGTACGCTTTACAAGGCGTTACCAGTTTTATTCACCTCCCCATCAAGACACGTCACCTGTCCCGAGTCTCGCAGAGTAGGGCTGATCTTTACAAGAAAGATGGTGAGGGTAGTACGAGGCTGTCCATTAGCACCGTCCATAAATGAGTCACACAGCGGTCTCCTACAACTACTGGGTTCAAAGCTGGACATGTGGCACGAAACTGCCACTGTACGCCTTTGAGGTTCTTGCGGTCCCTGCTGCGTAGTGTGTTGTACTATGGGAGCAGGTTTTCAGGAAGATAGGTGCATCATCCTGATACGCGACAAACCATGTCGACTGACAGCGCTGACAGGCTGACGCTTATCAAGATGAATATTAAGCCTGGTTCCATTCTCCCCCACCAGGTGAAAGAACTCACTCACTGAATAATTATGAAGCTCTCTTCCTCTCATTTTCATCCTTCTCCTACCTTTGTACACTAAATGCAGAGGGGAAACTGGCTATTTTTTGCCAGGGCGAAAATGGCTCTAGCTTATGTTACTTATGTAATTAATTTTTATGGAGAGGGCCACCTACCCGGGTCCTCTGTTTTAAACAATTTTGGGTAGTGCCCAAAACAGGCACGCAATCATTTAATTTTTCTGGAGACCACCTCCCTGACTCCTCTGGTTGAAAAATTTTTGGACTGCCACATTACAGGACACTATCCAAATATAATTGTCTTCATAGCAGCTACTCCCACCACAACGTCTTTATTAGCTACCTCCAACGTGTCTCCAGTGCTACTCCACACATCATCTCCCATATGCCCCCAAAGTAGTCCACATAGCTACCTCAATACATTGTTCCCCTTCGAAAAACGAGCAGCTGGTCAGGCGAATTTTAATGCTACCCCCACATTAACTTGTTAACTTGTCGCCACCCTGCTGTGTTCTCCCACAAAATATACTGGCAATACTTTTATCAGTTATCCGATATTATGTCAGCGCTCTGCGCATCGGTTTACATTCCCCTTCACACCACCATAAAAAAAACTTATAAGAAACACTACTACACTTGATCTTATACAAAAGGTTTTCGAAGTGCTGTGTTTTGGGGAAGGAGCCGAGAGACAAGGGGGGTTTGGAAGGCGCCCAGCTCAATCCCAAGATCCAACTACATAGTTTAAATGCAGCACCTTTAATCTACTCACTTCATTACGCCTCATACACGTACCCTTATCAAACGACAGCTGTGTCAGGAGATTGTCGGGGTGTGGTTTCACCAGATACATTATGGACCACATAAATAATGGAACTCGGCCCATCTGTTCTCCGCCATGCTGGAGACTGAAGTGAATATAAGCAATATGGATTGCCACCCATAATGTTCGCCTTAATCCATGGAACCATTTCGAAAAAACTATTTTAAAAATAGAACCGCTATGCTATTCCATTATTCTAAGAAATATTCAAACGACCCCGCCGGCTTGAAATTATAATTTTTCAAAAAGTAATACGTTCTGGCCACCAGGCCCATTTTGGTGGGGAGGAGCCAAGAGACGGGGTTGGACAGGCGAAAGCGTCACATGGCAGGGACCGCCAGCATCATCCAAGATTAGGCAAGCCTCAAGAGGCATCCATGCCTACCTGCCGCATGCGGTCCTGTCCATTCACCTCCGCAGATCCTCCACAGCCTCCACCAATGTCTCCATGGCAAAATTTAACTCTCTATAACCCGATGCTGGCGCGCGAGAGGATATACAGCACATCATCCCCATAGCAATATGAGCTGTGTCAGGCAGAATTTTCAGGTGTTTCACCAGATACATAATGGAACGCGGCGCATCTGTCGCCGCAATGCTGGCGAGACGATGTTTCAATCATAGTAGCGGCAATCATGAATGCTCAGCCATACTCACTCTTAACCCCTAAGGACGCAGGGTTTTTTCCGTCCTTTCTCGCTCTCCAAATTCGAAAATCCAAGACTTTTCATTTTTACGTGTACAGACCGTGTGGGCTTATTTGTGCGCAAACAAATTTTAATTCCCATAATGTTATTTATTTATACCTGCCTTGTTGCGAAGCTAAAAAAAATTACCATAGAATTGGAAAAAAAACATTTTTTAAAAACGCACGTTGCGTCCACGTTGCTTGTGGGGCACAGTTTTTTACGACTTCATCTCGCTCCAAATAACACACCTCTTTATTCAATTGTTCGCGGTGATACACAAATTGATTATAGGTTTTATTGTTAATGTTTTAAATAATTTTCAAAAATAAACGTAATGGTACAAAAAGAAAAAACATTTTTTGTCTCTTCTGAAGCTAATAACTTTTTAATACTTTGGAGGCAAACGGAGCTGCTAGGGTCATTCCTTTGAAAATGAGCGACGTTTCATTGCTACCCATTTTTGAGTTGCGTGTCATTTTAATCATTTTTATTCATTTTATGTGATTTAAAAAAGGTGTAAAAGTCGCATTTCTGGAAAAGGGGGGGGGGGGGACATATTGGGCCGCCAATCCCCTTTTCCCGTCTCGGAGTCACAGCCGGCCGTTACCCGTTGCATATTTTGAGAGATCGGGCATTTTGAGGACACGGCGATAAATAGTTTGTGATTTTTATGTTAGTATGTTTTTATCAGTTCTAGGAAAGGGGGTTGGGTGATTTGAATTTTAATATTTATTAATTAGTTTGGGTATTTTTTTAACTTTTTTTTCATTCTTTCACCGACTATTAGACCATCTAGGCGGTACATTAACGCCTAGATGGTCAGATCGACTCCTTATACTACATATACTGCAATACTTCTGTAATTTGCAATATAATGGCATGGGTTGGCGCCGAAATTCATTAGTAGTAATGGAGCCATGGATCATGGTGTAACGTAAGGCTGCAGAAGCCCATAGTAGCCTCGTCAGTCAAGCGAAGAAGACAGCTGTAGTGAGGAGACCATGGCCATACAAAATGATCGCTCGCCACCCAGAATGATCGATTGCCGGCGAAGCGCGCGTTGATGCGAGAGGGTTAATGTATGCCTGCGATCGGTTGCAAGCCTACCGATCAGCTGGTCAGTTTAGCCGGTAGTGGGTGTTCTGCAATCAAGAAATGCAAAACAAGACCCCCACCCTTTGCATTATTGAAGAGGGAACTCAGCCCTAGGTGAGTCCCTCTTGGATACACTCCCTTACCACTGCCGCGTCGTACTAGACGCCTAATCACGGCTGTAAGAGCGCGGAAGGGTGTTAAGGGGTATATGGACAGTCGTCTCCCGTGACGGCCACTGCGCACATGTCGTCCCTTATACAAATACTCGCGAAGAACTGGTTAAGCCTCATTTTTTGGTGTTGTTTCACGCTTTGGTAACTTGTCGTCACTATGTCCGCCACCATTGCGTGGTATTGACTCATAAATATACCGTCATACCTTTGTTCACATAGGGAAATCAATCAGAGCTTCTATGCCCTCCTTTGGTTCCGCTATAGTCCCCCAGTCACACCCCGCCACCCATTGGTTTGAGATCCGCCTGATCCATTTGGTAGGTATTCCCATGCATCTCTAGCGACTACTGCTGCTGCCTGCTGTTCGCATCTGCATGCCGTCTTCTATATGTGTCATGGGTCAATTATTGGATGTCAGACTTACGATGCTACTCTAGTCCTCATGCAGTCACATCTGTCATCGCTCATTCTAGTTGCCCATTATATTTTGGCCATCATATAGTGCGATACTAGCAGCTCAGCAGGGAATCCAGCATTGCTGCCCCTGCTGTGTCTGTCTATTTCCGTGCGTGTTTCTCCACACATTTCTGAGCGTTCCAGGGTTTGGCACAAGCTTCTGATTGTATCAGACCCTTGGTGCCCCCTTAAAAAATGCTCGAGTCTCCCATTGAACTTCAAGTGCACAGGGGTTACGTGATTCGACGACAACCTGCACCTCGAGCAACGGGAAACAAGTTCGATCCACAAATTAGACGAGCACCCCGAGCATTTTAGTGTCGTCATCTCTAGTTTTCTTTAAGGAACAAAGAAAGCTGAAATCTCTCACATATCTATATTCAAAACTAGAGATGAGCGAGCACTAAAATGCTCGGGTGCTCGTTATTTGAGATGAACTTTTCCCGATGCTCGAGTGCTTGTCTCGAATAACGAACCCCATTGACTTTTCCCGATGCTCGAGTGCTTGTCTCGAATAACGAACCCCATTGAAGTCAATGGGAGACTCGAGCATTTTTTAAGGGGACCAAGGGTCTGCACAGGGAAGCTTGGCCAAACACCTGGAAACCTCAGAAAATGATGGAAACACCACGGAAATAGGGCAACAGCATGGCGATGACAGAGTGACCGAATGAGGCTAGATAGCATCTAAAATATCCAATGATTGACCCTGACACTATAGAAGACGGCATGCAGAGGCAGCGGCAGCAGCAGCAGGCTAGAGAGTGTTGCAGAGGCAGCGGCAGCAGGCTAGAGAGTGGCATGGCGACATACCCCAAATGGACTCAGGCTTCAAACCAATGGGTGGCAGAGAGGAACCAAAGGGGGGGCGGCGATCGGTTGCCATGGTAGCCTCAGGTCTTCGTTTGACCCGAGACTATCTGGCATCTGCAGATTCGTTACAATGAGCCAGTGGCTCATTGTAATGAATGTGCTGCAAAAATGCCATATATTGCAATACAGAAGTATTGCAGTATATGGTAGGAGCGATCTGACTATCTAGGGTTAATGTACCCTAGATGGTCTAAAAAATGGTGAAAAAAAGAAAAAAAAAGTTTAAAAAATAAAAAAAAATTAATAAAATATTAAAAATTCAAATCACCCCCCTTTCCCTAGAACGGATATAAAACATAATAAATAGTATTTATTTGGAGCGAAGAGTGAAAGTCGTAAAAACTGAGCCCACAAGAACGTGATGTGCGTTTTTTTTTCATTTTTCCACATTTGGAATTTTTTTTCAGCTTCGCAGTACACGGCATGTTAAAATAAATAACATTACGGGAAAGTAAAATTTGTTACGCACAAAATAAGTCCTCACATAGGTCTGTACTCGTAAAAATGAAAAAGTTATGGATTTTTGAAGTTGGAGAGCGAGAAATGAGCCGAAAAACCCTGCGTCCTTGCTGTGGAGGATCGTGGAGGCGAAATGGACAGGAAACAGCAGGGGCAGTATGCATGGATGCCTCTGAGGCTGCCTAATCTTGGGATGGAGCTGGCGGTCCGCTGCCAGGCGAGCTTTCGCCTGTCCAAGCCCCTGTCTCTTGGCTCCTCCCCACCCAAAATGGGCGGGGTCATTTGAATATTTCACCTAAGAATAATTGAATAGCATAGCGGTTCTATTTTTAATAGTTTTTTCGGAAATGGTTCCATGATTAAGAGCGACAGTATGGGGCATCCATATTGCGCTGCTATGATTACAACTTCAGGTCTCCAGCATGGCGGCGACAGATGGGCCGAGTTCCATTATGTATCTGGTGAAACACCTGAAAATTCTGCCTGACACAGCTCGTTTGATAAGGAGATGATGTATGGAGGCAGTAAAGTAGTAGTAGATTAAAGGTGCTGCACTTTACATTCAGGCATTAAATAAACAAAAATCCTACCCGTCAGGGTAGGATTTTTGTTTATTTAATGCCTGAATGTAAAGGCTGTTTTATTTTGCTGCTACAATAAATGCAGGCTAGACCTGTTTTGGACTGTACTTTGGTGTCGCTACCACGGTCTCTACTGGGCCAAATTCCCACATAGGTGAAACACCTGAAAATTCTGCCTGACACAGCTCGTTTCATACAGGGATGATGTGCTGTATATCCTCTAACGCTCCAGCAAGTTGCGCATGGAGACATTGGTGGACACTGTGGAGGATCGTGGAGGCGAAATGGACAGGAAACAAATGGGCAGTATGCATGGATGCCTCTGCGGCTGCCTAATCTTGGGATGGCACTGGCGGTCTGCTGCCAGGCGCGCTTTCGCCTGTCCAAGCCCCTGTCTCTCGGCTCCTCCCAACCCAAAATGGGCCTGGGGGCCAGAAGCGTTTACTTTGAAAAAATTATAATTTTCAATGCAGGCGGGGGCTACAAACAGCACTTCTAAGAACCTTTTGTATAAGATCACGTGTAGTACTGTTCTTATAAGTTTTGGTTATGGCGGGTGAGAGGAAAACAACCCAAAATTCTGCCTGACACAGCTCGTATGCTAAGGGGACGATGTAGGGAGGCAGCTATATGGACGACTTTGGGAGGCAGCTATGGAGATGATGTGTGGAGGTAGCAATGGAGACAACGTGTGGAGGCAGCTATAAAGACGTGTGGAGGCTGCTATGGTGACAATTAAATTTGGATAGTGCCTGTATGTGGCAGTCCAAAAAAGTTTTCAAACCAGAGGAGCAGGTAGGTGGTTCTCCAGAAAAATTAAATAAATTGAGTGCCTGTATGTGCCACTCCCAAAAATTGTTTAAAAGAGAGGACCGGGTAGGTGGCCCTCCAGAAATATTAAATTCATAGAGTACTATAGCTAGAGCCAGTTGGCCCTGGCAAAAAATTGCCAGTTTCCTCTGCTTTAGTAAACATATTAGTTATGCGCGTGTCCCAAAAGGCCGATCATCAAAAATATGAAAACTGTTACGGCCGCGGTTGACCTCCGAGACGGGAAATGGCGCCCAAATGTCCGAAATGCGCTTTTACACCTTTTTAACATCACATAAAATGAAATAAAAAATGATGAAAATGACACGTCAACTCAATGGTACATGAAAACGTGGCTCATTTTGCATAAGAATTACACTAACAGCTCCGTGTGCACAAGTATGAAACAGTTTTACTTCAGAAGATTGACAAAAAATGTTTTTCTTTTTTACCATCGTTTAATTTTTGAAAATGTATTAAAACAATCAATAACACTATATAATTTGTGTCATCACCTGCGAACAATAATAAAGTAGGTGCTTTATTTGGAGCGAAGAGTGAAAGTCGTAAAACTGAGACCCAAAACGCTGACGAACGTGCGTTTTTAAAAATTTTTTTCTTTCACCATTGGAAATTTTTTTTCAGCTTCGCAGTACAAGGCATGTTAAATAATTAACATTATGGGAAATTAAATTTGTTTGGCACAAAATACAGCCCTCACACGGTCGTTACAGTATAAAATGAAAGTTATGGATTTGTTGAATTTGGGAGCGAGAGAAATGCGCGAAAAACCTGCGCCTTAAGGGGTTTAGATGTGACAGTATGGGGCATTCATATTGCGCTATATGATTGAAACATCAGGTCTCCGCATGGCGGCAGACAGATGCGCCGGTTTCCATTATGTCTCTGGTATAAACACCTGAAAATTCTCCTGACACAGCTCCATTCTATGGGGTATGATGGTGCTTATATCCTCTCGCGCTCCAGCATCTGGGGTATAGAGAGTTAAAATTGCCATGGAGACATTGGTGGAGCGTGGGAGGATCGTGGGAGGAATGAAATGGACAGGAAACAGCAGGGCAGTATGCCTGGATGCCTCTAGGCTGCCTAATCTGTGGATGGAGCTGGCGGTGCCGACTGCCCGGTGAGCTTTCGCCGTCCAAGCCCCGTCTCTTGGTCCTCCCACCCAAAAGGCCTGGGGGCCAAAGCGTTTACTTTGAAAAAATTATAATTTTCAAGACAGCGGGTCGTTTGAATATTTCATCTAGAAAATGAAAGCATAGCGGTTTATTTTTATAGTTTTTTCGGAAATGGTCCATGATTAGAGACGACAGTATGGGGCCATCATATTGCATATTGCAACTTCAGGTCTCAGCATTCGGCGGAGGGACAATGGGCCGAGT
Source organism: Engystomops pustulosus (assembly GCA_019512145.1). Classification (NCBI taxonomy): domain Eukaryota; kingdom Metazoa; phylum Chordata; class Amphibia; order Anura; family Leptodactylidae; genus Engystomops; species Engystomops pustulosus. Next base: position 195,760,773 of record CM033642.1, on the reverse strand, counting down.
TCCTTAGTTCCTTATGTATCTTGTGAAACCCCGATAAATCTGTCCTGACACGCTCGTTGATAGGGGACGATGTATGGAGTGCAGTAAGGTAGTAGTAGATTAGGTGCCGCAGTTAAAACTATGTTAGTATGGATCTTGGATTGAGCTGGCGCCTGTCCAAACCCGTCTCTGGCTCCTCACCAAACGCACTTCTAAGACCTTTTGTAAGACAAGTGTAGTATGTCTTAATATTTTTTTATGGTGTGTGAGGGGATGTACCAGGATGCGCAGAAGCGGACTGAATAATACGGTAAAATGAAAAAGTGCCAGTATATTTGTGGATAAACACAGCAGGGATGGCGACACAGTTAACAAGTTTAATGTGGAAGCCATGAAGATCTGCCGTGACACAGCTCGTTTTCTAAGGGACAATGTATGGAGGGTGCTTGATGTTGGACATTTGGGAGGCAGCTATGGAGATGATTTGTGGAGGTGAGCACTGGACAACGTGTGGAGGCAGTCTATAAAGACGTTGGTGGAGGCTGCTATGAAACAATTATATTGGTGGATAGGTGCCTTGTATGTGGCAGTCCAAATTTTTTCAAACCAGAGGATCAGGTAGGTGGTCCTCCAGAAAAATTAAATAGATTGAGTGCCTGTATGTGGCACTCCCAAAAATTGTTTAAAACAGAGGTCCGGGTAGGTGGCTCTCCAGAAAAATTAAATACATAGAGTACTATGGCTAGAGCCAGTTGGCCCTGGCAAAAAATAGCCAGTTTCCTCTGCTTTAGTGTACAAAGAGGAGGAGAAGGAGGAAAATGAGGAGGAGGAGTGCATACATTATTCAGGTTGAGCTTCTTTCACCTGGTGGAGAATGGAAATCCAGGCTTTATTCATCTTGATAAGCGTCAGCCTGTCAGCGCTGTAAGTCGACAGGCGTGTACGCTTATCGGTGATGATAAGCGTCAGCCTGTCAGCGCTGTCAGTCGACAGGTGTGTACGCTTATCAGTGATGATGCCACCAGCTGCACTGAAAACCCGCTCGGACAAGACGCTCCCGCAGAACTACGCACTCTGCCGCTAGCGCTGTCAGAGGGGAAATACTGTTTCAGCTTGTGCACCAGGGCCTGCTGGTATTCATGCATTCTCACACTCCTTTCCTCTCCAGGGATGAGAGTGGAAAGATTTTGCTTGTACCGTGGGTCCAGGAGAGTGAATACCCAGTAATCGGTGCTGGAATAAATTCTTTGAACGCGAGGGTCACGGGATAGGCAGCCTAGCATGAAATCTGCCATATGCGCCAGAGTACCAACGCGTAAGAATTCTCTCCCCTCACTGGCCTGACTGTCCATTTCCTCCTCCTCCAACTCCTCTTCTTCTGCCCATACACGCTGAACAGTGAATGACTGAACAATGGTCCCCTCTTCTGTCTCGCCAACATTCTCCTCCTCTTCCTCCTCATCCTCCTCCACCTCCTCCGATATGTGCTGAGAAACAGACCTAAGGGTGCTTTGGCTATCAACAAGGGAATCTTCTTCCCCCGTCTCTTGTGACGAGCGCAAAGCTTCCGACTTCATGCTGACCAGAGAGTTTTTCAACAGGCCAAGCAGTGGGATGGTGAGGCTGATGATGGCGGCATCACCACTGACCATCTGTGTTGACTCCTCAAAGTTACTCAGCACCTGACAGATATCAGACATCCACGTCCACTCCTCATTGTAGACTTGAGGAAGCTGACTGACCTGACTACCAGTTCTGGTGGAAGTTGACATTTGGCAGTCTACAATCGCTCTGCGCTGCTGGTAAACTCTGGATAACATGGTTAATGTTGAATTCCACCACGCGGCACGTCGCACAACAGTCGGTGAGCGGGCAGTTGGAGGCGGCGCTGCGCTGCCCTGAGAGTGGCAGCATCTGTGCTGGACTTCCTGAAATGCGCACAGATGCGGCGCACCTTCGTGAGCAAATCTGACAGATTGGGGTATGTCTTGAGGAAACGCTGAACTATCAGATTTAACACATGGGCCAGGCATGGCACATGTGTCAGTCTGCCGAGTTGCAGAGCCGCCACCAGGTTACGGCCGTTGTCACACACAACCATGCCTGGCTTCAGGTTCAGCGGTGCCAGCCACAGATCAGTCTGCGCCGTGATGCCCTGTAATAGTTCTTGGGCGGTGTGCCTTTTATCGCCTAGGCTCAGCAGTTTGAGCACCGCCTTCTGTGCCTAGAGCTAGCGACTGATGGCGCCATGCCCACGGATGGTAGTTCGGAGGAGGAGGTGGAGGAGGGGTGGGAGGAGGAGGAGGCATAGTAGGCCTGAAACACCTGGACCGAGGTACGGGTTCAACATTTTCAAAATTAAAGTGTAAACTGTAAATTTTTTGGGGGGGTTTTTTGTGTTTTTGTTTTTTTAAGAAAACGATGCTATCCTATTGCTATGGCTAGTTTCTAACCTACACTGACAGCACACAACAGGATTTTGTGCTGTGCCTGATGATTTTGAGTTAAAAAAAAAAAAAAGAAAAGTTTTGAGTGTTTGAGGTGGATATGTGTGTCACTAAGAGCTAAATATAATGTTCGCAAGTCTCCCTGCAAATTCCTCACAATATGGTACTAGCTGCACTACTAGTGCCAGCAAGGCCAGCCACAAGCAAATCAACAAAATATATATATATATATATATAACACTATTGTAGGCCTAAGAAATTTGGTTGGGTTCTTGTATGCCTAGTTTCTAACCTACACTGACAGCACACAAGAACTGGATTTTAAGTCACTTTAAGTTTTGGAAAAAAAATAAATAAATCGTCAGACTGTGCCTAATTCCCCTAATAAATTGTCCCACTTAGGTGTTTGAGATGGATATGTGTGTCACTAAGAGCTAAATATAACGTTCCCAAGTCTTCCTGCAAATTCCTCACAATATGGTACTAGCTGCACTACTAGTCCCAGCAAGGCCAGCCACAAGCAAACAAAAATATATATATATATAATGCTATTCTAGCCCTAACAAGGGCTGTTGGGTTCTTGTAGACTCGCTCCTGCCTAACAGTAAGCTAATATAACACCCTAACGCTATCCCTGCAGCAGCAGCAACTCTCTCCCTAACGGCATCCAGACAGAGAATGATCCGAGAAGGCGTTAGTCTATTCTAGGGTCACCTGATCGGCAGCAACCACTGTATCGACGTGTAAGGGTACCACGTCAGCTGGGGGGAGTGCAGAGTCTCCTGGTTTGATGGGTCTGTTTCTGGCCGCCAAAAATCAAACGGACGAGTATGTTCGCTCATCTTTATTCATAAACTGCTGTAAAACTATTAACAAGGACCTCAGATACTTCCATGTCGTCAAGCATCGGGAGTTTTTGAAATAAATATTAGACCAATATTTAATTTTTCCAGATAATTCTGGTAGGTAGAATTATGCCAGTGAAGTCAATAATTCCATTTAGGGACTCCTGTGAAATAATATGATGTAATAGGAATGATGTCTTCCAACATTATATCTATGCAAATGACCATCAGGTCAGATGAGGGAGGACCAGCATGACCCAAAAAAAATTACATACCAACATTCATACAGGTCAGAAACTAGAAAGCTTTGCAGAGCTGCTCAAAATAACTTTGATGGTAAATAGCCACTAAGCAGCTTTCCCTTGAATTATTCTGTGCTTGAGTTAGACTTTTATCTGAATGTACTTGTGAAGGAGAAGGCATCCTATAGGTAGGGTGGCTATTTGACTAATTGAAAAAAAAAATTGAGAACACATCCATAGTCACATTGCAAAAGGTGCATTTGTACCACTAATGCGATATGCTTTTATATATACTAAATTTTCACTTTAGCTTTTTTATCTGCAAATTAATTATGCAGTAACTTTTAACTTTGAGACAGATAAGAAGAAGTATCTGGCTACAGGTGATTAAATGAGTTTGCCTACAATATAACTCCTCAAATCCTTATCCCCTGTGATCCTGACATGATATAGGCAACCTTTATCTTATAGGTAGCAATTTTACTTCGTTGTTGTCAGTAGCTGTCACCGCAACCACACAAGCATGGCGCTAGCGGTCAGTCTAGGTAAGTGGTGGCAAACTACCCTGGAAGTTCCTACAGGCTATGTCCCTGCCTTCAGCAGTAAACCGCCCTGACAAGGGCGAACCCCATCTGAACCTAATAAGGGCCCCTTAGTTACCCTAACAGATGATGGTGGAGTGGACAGGTAACCGAACAGATATAGGTCAGTGTTCACTCAGGAACACAAAACCGACTTCAAGACTGAGACAGGAAAGTGGGGTCACACTAGGAGAAAACGATACGAAGGACAAACAACAGATACAGACAGAAAGCGGAGTCAACAAACGGGTCAAAACCAAGATGGCAGCAAAGGTACAGAATTGTATAGCAAAAGAATGATAAGTAGGCAAAGTAGAAGTCAATGCACAGAATAGCAAGAACAGCAATAGCAAGAGCACTAACCCTCACTAAGAATTGTGGTTGCATACTACAAGAATTTTTTTTGAGAGAGGTCCTTTTTTAGCATGCAAAATTATAGCTATCCACTGGAATGGATCCTCGCTCTTTGCGTATGTGAAAAAGCTATTGAACTTACCCTACAAAAATTCTGTACAAACTTCCATTGTACCATAAGTATTGTGTCCTAGGTAAAATGACCTGTTACCCCATGCTTTGACTCCTTTTCTGTCTAATGTGGGAAATATCTGGGCCTCCTTTGAAACCCACACTAACAGAGTAATCACACAGGACACCTGATGCTAACGATTAAAACTTTATGTACAGTACTGTACGTATTTTACCAAGACTTGTGTTGCAACTTAAGACCATGATTTTTGACAATTGCAATATGATATCATGTAATACTTCATCTTGCTTTGTTATTTGTCAAAAAAAGAGTAAAAAAAAAGCCCCTCCTTGTTCTAAGAGATTTTAATATGGCGATGCATTGTACTGCCCATGATTTAGGTTCGTCCCTTGCAGGACATGGTTTTATTAAATTCACAATTCTGCCAAAAAGTCAGCCTTTTCTTTGGTGTTTATCCAATACAGAGAAGCAGTCACTTAATATTACATTTTCATTGATTAACTTGATGTTTGGAATAATTCGGCTCTATCTCCTGTTAAAAGAGCAAGTATATTGTGAGCGCTTTGTCAGATTCTAAGCCATTAACAAGAATAGCATGGATGAGGAGTCATTATGAAGTAAATTATTAACATCATGGGGCATGGCCAGACTGAGTATGTGAGCAGACGTGTATACCTGAGCTCCAGCTGGATATCCAAACAAATCCTGTTTCTACCAGAGAAAAGTGTGAAGATACCTTCAGAAAGACTGCAGTGAGGGGACAAGCTCCTAAGCTCACGACTACTCCTCAAACATGGTAACTAAGAAGGAGAAGTGGAGAACCAAGGCGAGAGCAAGTCAGAGGCAGCCATGATACGCGGCACCACGGCGGGCGCGCTTGTCCGGACCATCTAAGGCCCCCAGGGTTCTGGACGACATGGCACACGGCTGGAGCAGTTTGCTGAACATCTTCATCGCATCGCTTCCAGGAAATCACCCACTACAACGGTGTGTTTGCGGATGCCGGATGGACAAGCTAATTAGCGACAATATTGAAAATAGGCATGCCGCAATAATGTCCGTCATAGGGGTCCCAGAAAGAGTGGAGGGCAATGACCCGGAGAGTTTTTTTCGAGAATTGGCTCCTCACTACATTGGTAAGAGACCCTTACACCTCTCTTCTGGTGGCATGCTAACAGAGTACCCTTCCTCTCCTGCCACTGGGGAATCCACCGCAACTGGTACTGGTAAAATTACTACATCTCAGGACAGAGATCGCATTATCAGTCTAGCCAGAAATAAGCCTCAGTTGCGTATTTAGGGGAGGAAAATCTCCATCTTTCTGATTTCCTGTCGAAGGTGCAAAAAAGCGTGCCCAATTCCAGAATGTGAAGAGAAGGCTCAGGAACTCAAGCTACCATACGCAAGTATCGGCTATGGACAATAACCATTTTTTTAAACACCAATGGAGGCCACCTTGTGGCTGGATATGAATGAGAGAGAGATTCCTCATGCTTCTCGGGCTGATCCGTAGCATCAAGTCGCCGTATAATTGATGTGCCCCACTTCAGAGAGAGGTTTTGTGACAACAATATTTGCTCTGCACATTTGAATTTACGGTTATGCATCTGTTTTGGTTATAGTTCTTCTCTGGAGGATATGCTCCAGTACAACAGAGACAAAACAGGTAAAACATCTCTATTAAGGGACTCTCAGAGCAGTGGCTCTTTTACCATCTTGAGTACCTCGACTCACATCATGAGCAGGCACTCGAGGCTCTACCCAATACTCAGGTTGTGGTGTTTTTTTTCACCCTATTGCATTACTGTTTTTCTGTAGAGTGGGAGGGTTGGGTGGAATTTGTGATATGTAATACATGCGCAGGTACTACAGAAATACTTATGTCCTGTCTGTATTTAATTGTGGAAACCGTAAGTGTTATATGTAATAAGATACCAATGGAGGAGATAATCGTGGTGTGATACGTGGAATGTAAGAGGCTTGGGGGATGAAAATAACGCTTTTGCTGTTATGCGCTTCATGAGTCAACACACAAACACAATTATACTGCCTACAGAAATCGATATTGACACCGGAGACTAGCCATTTGCTAAAATGACCATGGATTGGCAGTTTTTTCCACTTGTGCTATAGGGCAAATTCGAGGGTTAAGCATCCTTGTCCAAGAACGTGCTTTCAACGGTTAAGATCTTTAATAGATGTGGAGGGGAGATATGTTTGTGTGGTGGGTAGTATATCTAGTATGGATGTTTGTATAGTGGCATATATGTCCCTCATATAATTCCACCATGTCAAAGGAGAACTCTCATCCTTCTAGAAACACCATTGCCGCCATACTTATGATTGGGGACTTTAATTGTTGGATGCACTTGCACCTTGATAATACCAGCGGATGCTGCCCCATAGACAGTCAAGGCTGTACAAGTCTGTCAGAAAATTAGGACATTACCGAGAGGGTGCAAATTTGCTGTCCTAACGTAGAACAGAGAGGGGTATTGAATGTCCTTTATCCTAGAGGACTTGAAGAGGCGCTTAACACATTCAGAACAACAGGCCCCGGGACTGGACGGCCTCCCAGTAGAGGTTATAGGGAGCAGAGAGAGATGCTGTTGCCTTATTGCTAGAGGTGTATCAGAATGCATTCATGAGGGAGTTCTTCCAGACTCCGTGAAGTGGTGATAGTGGAATTCTTAACCAGGAAAGGATTTTACAATTAGCGAATCATATAGGCCTATTTCACTAATCCCAGTGTTTCAAACTTTTGGCTAAAATTCTGGTGAGGCGGCTTATGGGAGTTATTGAAAAACAAGTACAGTTAGATTAATCAAGCTTTATGCTGGCGAGGTCCACAGCGATCAACTTACACAGGTTGTTCTTGAACCTGCAGATGCAACCCGAGAATATTGGAAGGAGTACCTATGGGTGATCTGTTGGGGGTGAATGGTGAACAGTTTGTCTGTCTGGTGTTGGTACCTTCTTCTTTTTCTCCTCCTGCTGTCCAGCAAACCTTTGTCTCTGTCCACTATTGTTTCAACAGAAAACCAGTTCAGCAGTCACCACTCAGCATACCTGATCTTACCGTGTGTGCAAAACCTGAGCAGAGTGAGCTGGGGTTATATAGCCTGTACCTGATTACTGCCAGGTGATGCAGAGCTGAAGCCATGAGATATGGGTTTGTATTTCTTACTTTGGTTACTTGTCTATATTTTAAACCCCCTTTACTTTTAATTTGGTATATACTGTATGTGGTGTTATGTATATAAGTAAGAAATGTATCTGGATGGACCCATTCCAGATAACCCAAATTTAGCTGAACATTAATAAAGATCTACCTAATCAATCAGTATGTAGGTTGCAACACACATTACTATGTAACGTTATTGTTTGTTAAATAAATTAAAAATACTTAAAAAAAAAAAGGAAGAAATGTATCTTTGTGTGATGTTGTTGTTAAAGGTGCAACCCAGATCTATCCCTTAAGACTCAAGTTGGGTATTTAATGAACCGTGTGTACATGGATTGTCTCTAGGTCAGAGTGTCTGATCTGTTACCACAGGGAGCTGCTGTTTCCAAGGTAGCTGCAACCTGTGGGGCACTGATGAACTAACGCTTCAGCTTGCCATTACTTTTTGGTAACACCTCACACAAACTCTTGCAGTTTCATAAAGGTTAAAAGGGTCTATATCTTAGCTATAATGTCTTTCCTGATCTGAAGTATGGAAGTGGGGGGTCAGGAGGTAGTAAGTAATGGAAGTATTAGACAGGGAAGTCACCACGAGTAACTGCTTATATTTATCTATTCAGCTGTTTACATTTGACAATAGTTCATATACTCCTAAGCATCTAAACAGATACAAGCTTATACTAATAAATGCCCTTGATGTCAAGTGATTAAGCAGATATGATCCGTATGATTTACCAAGCCCTAAACTTCAGAGGTTTTTGTAGAAATTTAAAAGACTTTGGAAAATTTTATCTTAATAAAGTCCCTATATTTGGGTGATAATTCGGCTATATTTTCTGGCTAGAAAATTTTTACAGAGTTTTGGAAAAACAATTTCACTCCTACTGCTTAGAGTAAAAGAGCTATGGTATACCTGCAGGAAAAATGGTCTAGACTCCATGGGGCAGATTACTTACGGTCCATTCGCGATCCAGCGGCGCGTTCTCTTCGGGTATTTGGTCCGGCCAGATTTATAAGGTAGTTCTCCGCCGTCACCAGATGCGCTGAAAAGCATCTGAACACGCTGGAGTTCAGCTCGGGCTGAGTGAGGTAAGCGCGTCCCGAGCGACACATTTCCGTTCTTAAATGCGGCGGTTTTTCCGAATACGTCGGGTTTTTCGTTCGGTCACACCCCCATTTCCGTGGCGCATGCCGGCGCCGATGCACACAATCGATCGCGTGACACCAAAATCCCGGGGCAATTCAGGTACAATCGGCGCATTCGGGTGTATTCGGGATTCGGGTGTATTCGGGTAACACGTCGGGAAAACGCGAATCGACCCCCAGTGTCACTGTTTAGATTTTTTTTATTTTCCAACTTTCTATAGATTAATATCAGTGGGATGGGTTACAAAAGTCTTTTATATGTTTTTAATTTCTGTATTTTTATTGTGATTTTTTTATGCTATCTATAAATTTGAATACAAATATAACTTTTATACAAATTCGTTTTTACATTCTATTTATTATTACTAATTAAAAAAACTAAAGGGCAAACTAGCTATGACACAGCAGTTTGTGTTTGTAATCAGCATAATTTAGATATTAAAAGAGGAATTGTGTGAGAGGCTTGGGGTGATTAGTGAAAAGTGTGAAACTTTCTAACTAACCAAACTTCCTAACATTGATATAGCAAATATGTATTGCTTGTATTGTAGTAGACAAAGGAGCCATTACAACAATGTATATTAGCTTCTAAATAAAACCTGGATTTATTGGCGTCTTTGATGTTGCACTAGGAGTGTTGAAATTGAAAGCAGTAGTTTGCTGAAAACATAAAGAAAAATGTAAGCTTAAGGGATCATATCCACATAATGATTTTGACATATAAAAGGTGCTTTCTAGACATCTATGCTGTGCTCCTGTACTTAGATTTTAGTGCTTGTCTCTTTGCTTCAATACTCCATGTTTAAATGGAGCTGTCCAGCATTAAAGATGCTGAAATATGAGTGTACCATCAGGGGAACACAAATAAGCCACTCCTTGCTCATTTTGTGACAGTTTCTTTAGTTGCATGTTAGCAGAAATTGATATATATAAATCATTGTGGGGCAAGCATCGCCCTAAAGAGACTGCACCAGCATCCATAACATTTACTGACAAAATATTCTTGACAAAGACTAGCAGAACACGAAAACTGAAAAAGTTCTTTCTCTGCACAGAGCCAAGTCCTGGAAATAATCAGGGCATCATTTGGGTAAATGCGTTTGCTTTTTTATGCACAAAATTTTCTTGCTTTTTTTCTTGCTTCTATATGTCTTACTTTCACTTTCTGCATTTTATGAGGTTTCTTTTAAAAAGGATAGTAAGATAGGGTTTTATTTCTGTTATCTGTAAACTCATAGTACCATGAAAATGCATCCCCCTTGTCACTGCTGCATCTTAACATGCAGCCCCATGTAAATGCATCCCCCATCATTGCAGCCCCCTAACATGCAGCCCCATGTAAATAATTCCTCCCCTTTCCACCACGACCTCCTAACAGACAGTCTAATAAAAATTGAGTCTAATCATAGTCTACTCCAACAGTGCCATGTAACTAATACATCCCTCCACCCCAGGTAAATACAAGGTAGACAAAACATACCAGTCATATATGAAGGGCCAAAAATAAGCAGTTTCATAAAACCCTGAAGAACTTAATTAATCAATGTTTTCTTATTGGGAAAATTTATTTTCAGTTTTTAAGTGATCCAGAGCTTCTTTTTATTTATATGTTTTGCTACTATAATGGAGAAAAACTACAGAAATAACTCAAATGTCAACTAGAGCTTCTAATACCTGCAATTTCTGCTTACGCAAGAGAGTGTTTTTGTGCATGCATGTGTCATCAGTACAAGATAAAAAATGTTATCCACTGAAAAGAAACATATTCTCTATGAATAACAAAAAGATATTGATAGAGACAGACTTTCAGTAAACAAACATATTTTCTATGTTCCAAATACATAACAACAATTACATAAAATGTAAACTGTGAGTGAATACAATATTCATTGTGTGTTTTAGCTTTTCTACAATAATTTGTTCATAATGTTTTATAATAAAAACTCGTCTTTTTTTACATTTTTTAACTGAGATGAACTGTAGCACTTTGCAAATAGTATGTGTCTACAAACTGCAGTCACAATAAAGGTTAAGTAAAACACTTATACTCATGGAAAAAAATAGGATAGTTTCCACACTCCAGTATCTCTCAAAAATGTGTCTTAATTCTCATAACTCAGGTAAAAGCGATCATAACGAACACTTACGCTATCCATGATAAACATTATAGCTCAGCGGAGTCCTAATCAAAATATGTTAAAGGAGTATCCCATCTGGACATTGCCATTATTTCATTCAATTCCCATGTAACATTTCTTTAATTGGATGTTATTAAAAACAATTCATATGTGTGAAGATAATTTTTCCATACATTGTAGCTATTGTGTCCATTAGAAAAAAGATTTTGGAGGGGATTGCACATGAAATAGATTGTTTTTGCATGTATAAGGCTTGGAATTGTTGCATGCCCCACAGCCATCCTGTGGTATGACGCTGAATCCAGCTCTCTCAGAATAAGCTCAATAGTGATGCAAAAGTGAAATCCAGCAAACATCCAGGGTGTGTACAGATTTCACCTTTGCACTTACTATTACCGGAAAATGCGCACATCTTTTGGCTTCCCAACTTAGCACCTATAGACTACGATAGCTTTTGTGGATATATCATTCACCAACCTAGGTGAGCTGTTGGCATTTCATCTTCTCATAAGACACATCTTCATAGTATTGATGGTTATGGGTTTGTTACACTTGCTGTACCTATTATCTCACTCTGAGATATATAATTTTAGTAAATTTATTTTATGAACTTGTAATCATGTATTTGTAATAAAGATATTTATTATGATAAAATTCTTGATTAGATTGGTCTTCTCTTTTATGTCTTATGAGGTCTACTCAGTGGCAGATTAAGTGTCCCATGAGCCCCAGGCTATTCACAGCTAGCTCCCCCCCCCCCCCCCCCCCAGCCATCCAAACCAACATGTGCCTGTCAGAAAAGGTGCAGTGCAACTTAAGAACAACACCCACTTTTACTAGACCATGCTCAACTCTTCTAAACACACTCTTTTTGGTCAATTTAAAAGCCCATGATGTTATCTATGACTTAAAAACAGTAATCACAAAGACTAGAAGTTTTTATGGACCAAAATTAGACTCTTGACTCCTATGTTCAGGCCATTTTTGGCAAATATTTTATTTTTTGATAGTCCATTCTTCAGTTCTTATTTTCCAATAAAAGTAGCCATATGGGGTTTACAATTTGGTTGGAACAATTATTTACTTCAAATACATAGATAGCAGGTGAAGTGGTAGGCGGTACATGTCAGTGTCAGAAGAAAGGCCAGCTCTGTAAAACAACAGAGGAAACAGTGATGGAGGGTGCGCAGGAGACCGAAGGCACCAATGGAGGCAGTATAAGATGTTTATGTTTTTTATAGCCCATACCTAGCCCTCTGTGCTTGGCTTTACAAACTTGTTGTTACATGTGCACCTGCAATCCAACTGCACTTCCGTAATCTCAGCAGCAGTGAAGGGGGACATGCTCTCTCACACTTACAGAGTCCTGTGTAGCTAAAAACAGAGGGACTTATGGGTAGCCATTCTCTGCCTCATTAACATTAATTCTAAAAGCCTTCATTTTGAAACTAGGAAGTAAGCCAGGACAAAAAATATGAGGATTACCACAGTCACAGTGCCGGTGCCACCTATTTGGCAGGTCCCTGGTATCATTGATTTTGCATAATTAGATTTTCTTTAAGTCCCCTTTATTACTAAGAGATGAGCTCTAGTCCTTCATGTGAAGGTGGGGGGCTGGTTCCATCTATGCAGGAGGGGGCCTCTTGAAAGACTTAGGAGATGTTAATTCAACATGCTTTTTAAACACACAGGAATCCTAGTAAATGATTTTGAGTCAATAATAAGATAATAGATATGCATTCACCTTTGGACTCACATCAAGTCTTTACAATCCTACATTCCAGCAGACCATTTTTAGGAATCATTGAACCCATAGATAGGGATTCTAATGAGCTAATGCCCGTAAAGGCCCATGATTAACATGATCATTTCAGGCAAATATGAGTTTTCTGGTGCTCATTTTTAATGGGATGAAATGTTGGTTTAAATTTGCTAAATTGGACTAAAATGTAAAATTCACATAATATTTAGAGAAAATGATAGTATAATGGGGCGGAATTACTTACCTTGGCATCGTATCCGAGCGGCGGCGGTTCTCATGCGGGGATTCGTGGTCCTTGCCCGGGGATCATGTAAGGTAGGTCCTCGACGTCCACAGAGGTGGGGCGTGTGCTGCGCGAAGTTCCCCGGAACAGCACAGGAATACCGAGTCGTTGAGGTGAAGTATAGTAAGTGCAAGTCCGTGCGACACAACTTTTTTAAAAAAAATGCGGGGGGTTTGGGCGGGTTTTTGTTCGGCCACACCCCGACGTGCGCCACAATCACGATCACGACATCGGGTGCGCCAAAATCCCGGGGGCAATTCCTAGGGGAAATCAGCGCAATTGCAAATCAGAAATATTCGGGGGGTGAGGTAACGTGGGAAAGGAGAGAAAAGCATGGTGCGCTGGAAGACCCCAAATGTTAACGGGCAATAGTAAAGATCGGTTGTGTAGGTAATAAGTAGTGGGAAAAATCCGTTAGTGGTAGGATTTAGTTTAATAAAAAGTGGAACCCGGGAGTAGATAAGGTATGTTACCTGGAACGGTGTCGTTAAAGTAGGTATAAGGGTGTAAATGGAGTAGGAAGGTGGTAATAAGGGTTAATGTTATGAAAATGTCCCTTTAATTCGTCTAGGGTGACATGGGGTTCTACATGCCAATTGATGTTTTATACAAAAAGGAAAAACATTGTCAACACAATCTCTCATATGACAATCTAAATTTATTTGACCAGGCATATTGGTAATGAAGATTTTTTTGCCATAAAAAATGCTATGATTTCAAATATTTAGATTTTTATTAAGATGTTTGTAAATAAATTGTTCGTGCAGAATCAACACATGGACTAACAACTACCCATCAGAAAATATTTCTGTATACGCGTGGTATACATGTCCTATTGCTTTATAAAAATAGACACTGGGTACAAGTAACGGTATAATTGCAAAACTAGAAATTGTTGAATTAATATAAAGAGTGATATTAATAGATGAAGTGCAGAAGAGTGATTCAAAATATAGACTCTTTGAAAAGTTTTTATTTTACATAACACAAATCAGTATAACTTCAGCAACAATCATATTTTAAACTATGTAATCTGTAACAGTTTGCTAATAATGGATATCAATTTATCTATAGAGATAGAAAAGACATGAAATGGGTGGAAAGGGAAAATACATGGTCTCAAAGAATAACCTTTCGTATGTAACAATGGTATATGTAGATGAATCAACACATTACAGACATGCCACCCCATTAAAACCACGTCCAAACACGCGCCGTTATAGGTATGGGCGCGATGTCAGGTGTTGTGAGTGCGAGTGAGCCTAGCATTAAAATACCCACTAGGGTCCTGAACAATAGTTAAAAATAAACATTAAAAAAATAATAAGTAAAAGAAAATACAGATTCAAATCACCCCCTTTTCCGAGAAGGTCATGAGTAAAATATAAATAAAAAGGTAAAAATCATAAACACATTCAGGTAATCCAACACAATCTGAACATGACAAATCTATCAAAAATAATAACGTTTTTTCACTGTGTTAACCCCTAATGAAAAATAGGGGGTCCAAGTAAAAAATGGCACTTTTTTTTGGTGCCATTTGAAAAATATAAATAAAAAGTGATAAAAAGACCTTTTTATCACTTTTTTAAAATTGTAGAATTTAAATGTAATAAAAAAATACAAAAAATGCCACACCCTCATCTCTGTACACCAAAGTATTAAAAAAAATCACAAATTTTAAAAAAAATGTCAGGAGGTTTTAATTTTTGTAAATGTAGAAAACATTAAATATACCTATAAAATTTGTTTCCTCCATGATTCCACTGTAGATAAAGGTAGAATGTCAGTCGGGGTGCGCACAGTGAAAGCTAGTGAAAACCAAGCTCACAAAGAAAAAAGAGCAAATGCGTTTTTCTTGCACATTTGTACTGCCTTTGGAATTTTTTCCGATTCCCAGTCACGGCATGGATTTAAATGCCATCACTATGTGAAGTGCCAATTTGTTACACAGAAAACAAAACATCACGAGCTTACGTGTAAATTAAAAAGGTATAGATTTTGAAGGTGGGGGGTCATGAAAATGGAATTGAAAAGCAAAAAAAAGCAACACAAAGGGCCAGATCGATAGTTAACCAAGTTCAAATGAAGCAGCTGCAATGTGTGGATGCCTATTGGTCGTTGAAAATACAATGAATTGATGGTGGTTTTTAAACATCAGAGACCCCATTGGCAGGGGTCCTTGCTTTAAGATACAACACAATACAGACATAACCTTAGATAAAACCGAAAGCACCTGGAATATATGTTAACTTTACTTTTGTGAAAGTAATGGGCAGCAAAAGTAAGCCAGGTGATCTTCTTAAACGTTTAGCCCTGCAGCAAGGTTATACACAAACGAAATACATTCCTTTGACCTTCCCTACCTTCCCATTGGACCCCCTTTGTTGTTTACAGTTCTTCTCCTTGGACTCTGGGACTTTTCAGTGCTTTCACAATAACTGTTCGTGTATTTTAATTTGAAAATTTGTAATTGATACCAGAATATGAATTAGCTGCTCTGTAGAATGGGTTAAGAACAAATTTTATTCTAATCTTATTCCATAGTAGTTGAGAAAGGCTCTCTGTTTGGAAACGAAATGTTGCTGTGTTCAAATGGAATAGTAAAATCCACGAAGGTATTTTCACCAACAATCTGGTAGCTGCATTTTTTCAATTTGTCTGATCTGCTTATGATCCCAAGGAGGAGAAAATAAAATTCATCACTAGTAAAATGAATTAAAAATATATTTATCCTATATGAAAGATGCATTTCCACAGTCTGATAGTTGCTATTACAGCCAGATGCAAAACATTATACATTCCCCGAATATTGGATGTCAAAGAAAACTACAACGGCTTCTTATCCCAAAACAACTTCATATGTGGAGTTATTAAATGTTTTTCTTGGTGTGGAGGGAATAGAGATGAACAGGTTTTTAGGTATTAAAACATTAAAAACTGATATAAATTTGCAGAATTTTTGTTTAAATTAGCTGACTTTCCAAGATGGAATGCACCGAATGTCCCATGGGGTCATTAGGGAAGTTACAATACTGTATCAGAACAAACCCCCATGCCATCTGTAAGGTTTTCGGTTGTTTTGTAGAAGCACTGAAGTATTGCAACTTCTGTTATGCGGCTACTGCAAGAAAATGACGTGGTTTTTTTTTTGTGATGCTGATGCCATATGAACCCCAGAGGTGATAATCCCCCAAGTTTTTGAAATAAAGAATTATAAAGAATATAGTATCAGAAATATTAGGCATAAGGATAAAGAATTAACGATTTATAGATACAGCATTATGATATTTAGGCATAATAAGCCAAGTTTTCAGCAAAGATTTGTTTGGCAAAAAACTAGGTATGCAACATGGTAGCAGGATGTTGAAGTAGCCCCTATGCACCCAGTGGAACACCTTCAACCCATAGTCGAAGTCCTCGTTCAGTTATGCTCAAGCATATTAATAAAAGCAATCTATTTAGGTCTGCAAAACCCAGTCGAAGGTGTTCAGGTAGCTCAGATTCGTGTAGATCTATAAAGCAATCTATTAGGTTGGTGCCACCCAAGGGCCCAAGGAGACCCTTGCCTTATTGAAGGCCCAACTGATATTGGTAATGAGTCCCTAGCAGAGAAGAGCCAGCTGGTCCACCATGATCGGGAATATAGCTTAAGATCTGCATTAAGTAGTGAAAAATTGCGGGGAAAATGGAAAAATAAGGAAGGTCTGTACAGGGGGGGGTCTTGCATGGATAATAGGGAGTCATCAGTCACTCCAGTACCCTACTCCACATCAATGTTTAACCCTTCTGTTGTTTCACATAAAATAAAAGAGTCAGCTCTTAAGCTTGCTCTTTTGCAAACAACACCTTACTACTTCTAAACTGCCACAGCAGCAGACAAATGCTCCTGTTCGTATGGTGGTAATAAGTGATTTTGAAAGCAAAGGGTTGAAAATTTCAGCTCAAAACGCTGGTTCTATGACTTAAGAGATTCTTATCTAGGGCTTAAACAGCCCCTATCATTTGAAGGGGTAGGTGGCCTTCGACTTAACCCTATGGCAAAAATTGCTCCCCGATACCAGGACCAAAAAGCACACACCAGTCTCTTATGACAATGCAGAATCTACAATCCTTTATTAGTGCACAGCCGCATATAAAACACAGAAGATTCATCCTTAGGGGATAGGTGGTAGCGGGGGGGTTGTAAAGGAGTATTAAGGTGCGAGATGATAAGGTTGGCGCAATGCTATTGGCCATAAGAAATACACATCCTCTTTGAGACATCTTCCAAAATGTCGTATTGATGAACCATATACCCATTTCTTCCAGAGGCCTCTTGTTCTAATATAAATAGAAGAATCGTTTATACTAATTCGTCCTTGTGTTGTTGTATAAGTAACAACATGGCCTACCCGAGAGAGAGAAGCTTCAGTAGAAGATAAGGTAGCACTAGCGAAAGGCACAGTTAATAAAAAAAAGCACAATTCTTAATAGTTTTACACCAAAATGAAGGCTGAGTCATGGCTTGTACAAGGTCAAACAGAACCCCCAGGTAAACAAAATGGCAGCCGTTTGATTTGCTGGTCCCAAAAATGGCGTTTTTGTAGAGGAAATATCTTTAACAATGATGTTCCCTGAAGTCCACAGAATGCGGCTCTGTTGCAACATGTTGTGATTATAAACGTGGACAATGCAGATTCCTTTAGCGTAGCAGACATATGCCTAATACACACACATGTCACTTAGCTTTATATTTAGATTGATAAGATAATCAAACTTATCTAAAATAACTATTTATAAAATTGATTACCCCTCATAATACTAAACACAAAATTGTGTACAATACTATTTCCTAATAGGTCAATTAATAGTGGCTTTAAAATTTTCCTACTATAATCAATTAAGGGACATCTGACCACCAGGTTTGTAAAGCAAAGCCCCATTGGCATACTGGTGTGGGACCCCTCGGGCAAAATCTCCTCAGTTGGAATTAGGAAGCATTAAAGGGATATTCCAGGAATCAGCATAAGTAGATTTACAAATGGGTCCTTATTAAGATATGAGCAAAATACTGTATTCTAGTGGTATGTAAAATGGTGCTTCCCCCTAAGCAGAACAGAGAAAAAAAAACCGGTGGACACATACATGTTAATGAAGAAGTAGAATTATTAAAATGGTACTGAACATTTAAACTGTCGTTGATTTTCTCTGTGCGGAAGCAGACACATGACCAGAGATGGCGGAATGGTCACATGGCCACAGGTGATGTGTCATACAGGGTGCTGTAGTGCGGTTGGTTTGTGTGCATTCAGTATGACCAGTGTTGTGGGGAGATGTTTGCCTCTAAGTAATGTAAGGTGAGGGTGTATGGGATGCGCAGGACACACCTCAGTGCTATGGTACCGAGCAGGACAGTCTGTTTCATCATCATGGGGGATACGTTAAATACGGGAGGATGTGGGGTGGGTTACTGAGATTGGAAGGATTCATGGGACTGTTAATTTGCAAGTGTAGGCCATCTTGCTAATAAAAACTTGCCTAGTTTAAAGAGGACAATAAAATTTGGTGAATTGTGAATGTTAAACGAACTATTTAAGCTCCATTTTGTGATATGGATTGAGTTTCTTGAGTTTTGTCGTTATACTCATTTATTATAGCATTATGGGTTTGTATCAAACATTCTTATTCCAAAATACCCTTTAAAAAGAGTGGATCTAGTAGAGGGGCACACACACACCACTAGTCAGTGTGATTGGTTTAACAATTTTCATCCAGGTGGTGGTAGATGGGCCTTTAAGTTAAGACATTCCAGAATTATAAAAATAATATAATTTAACGCATTAAGTAAGATAATAGAACATTGCTCCTCAAATAAAATTATCAGACATAAATTGACCCCTGAAAACAAATTAAGATGACCCATGCCTTAATACCGCTCCATCTCTGCTTCACATATATACAGCTAAAGCTAATAATTTAAAACACAAATCTCTACTACCTACATTACCTTGGTTGTGGGTATATATACTTACCAGGGCTGTGAAGAAGTACTCATACACGCCCTTGGTACGGTTACACATATCCACAACATGGTTTGTTCATGCATACACAAAACAAATGTAATAAACGGCCATAAAGACAGATCACAATATTTATTACATAATATAAGGTAATGTTGCCTTTTATATTACATCAAAGGAAAAGAACAGGTATGGGGCTTGTTTCCCTGGGGAGCAATATGCACAACTGTTTCAGTGTGGGGATTGCCTAGTATTTAAAATATAAATTTCACAATACTATTCATATGGGTTTAATAGTGCCTTACTTGCTATCAGCGCCTCTCTCATGCAGTAGTGTGAAATTATGCCTATACCATTATGTATGGTTTCCTGGTCCCCGATTTTCAGTGTTCAGGTTTGGTTTGGCGAAAGCTACAGCTGCTCTCTTTTAGCAAAATCATTGCCATGCGGTTCGTTCTGCGGACCAGACTTGATATAACCCATTGGTGTTTTAGCAGTGAATCCAAGTGGCTTGTCAAGTGGGGCATCAATTTTATCTTCTGCATATTTTACTCCCTGATGTTTATTACAGGAGTTGCATCATGGTTGTGTGCCAAATTTTTATTATAGGCAAGAGCTTTGTCTGACACGTTGCCAGTCCAAGTCATGGTTTCTGTAGAGAAGAAAACAAGACAATCAGTATGTTCTATTTGGATGGGTTCCTGGTGAACAATTAAATCCCTCCTGGAAGCTTTCACTCCCCTAAGTGCACTCTTCACCAAGTCTGACACCTCCTTATAATGCTCTACCAAGATGGTATGGCATTGGAATCTAATTTTAGAGCTTGCTTCAAGTCTTGTATGTGTTTTGTAACTGTAAAAGTATGTTCAGTGCACCCCATTTACCAATAATAAACTATTTTTTTTGTATTCATGTTAACTAAATGTATGCCTTATGTAATTAGGCTGGTATAAGTGGCCAGCTTCTTCTTAGGAGCCCCTGTTGTGATGCCAGAAGAAAATAGCTGTGGCCCATGTGTAAAGCAATGGTATTTCAGGTAAAAATTTAGTGAAAGTATAGAGTTATTATAGTAAAGGGGAATTGGGTTTAGCAGCTTTTGTTTAGCAGCTATTTGAAAGTAGAAGGGTTGAAAGTAGAGGGTATTTGCATGGATTATGGGAGGGTTCAAGGACATTGAGGCTATATATTTATATAAATACTTTCTGTCTTGAGAAATTGCAATAAATTCCCATGGGGTTGCGAAATGAGTAGCTGAAAGTACACTGTTGTCAGGAATTGAAACCAGCACCGTCCTTTGGCCTCTTCAGTCGATTTCTGCACTGTGCTAGGTAGCCTGCAAGTAGCCGGATTGTTGTTTTTACCCATCTTTTGTTCGCGGGTGGTTTCTGCATTGCATGTAGTTTGCCTGTGTCTCAGCATGTGTCAATTTATATTATGTCCTGTCAGGAGTAGTCGGGCCATTTTAGCTGGTTTGGCCATTCAGTCTTTTCTTTGCTAGGTATGTGTATCTGCAGCTTATTCCCTGTTATCCCTATAATCCGTTCTGTAGGAAAAAGAGTATACGTATGAGTAGTTGCTTGATGTTAGGTCTTGAGGATGTCTGTGCAGTTTGTCTTTCTATTGTATATTCTTCACCACATTCTCTGTCTGTCCCCATTGTCCATGTTTATTTTCTACTCGAGGATTTTTGACCTGCTCTGGTTGGTACCCAAGTTCACTGTCGCTCTCTTGCCCTTATGCATTAAGGCTTGGATGTGTGTTTGTGTGCATGCAAGTTATGGTTGATTCACAGGTTTTGTTACTGTAGCAGTTGTTTGCTAGGGGGACTCCAAATTTAGTGACACCAGACCCTCGTATACTTTAGCCCTTCGGTTCAGAGGGAGCAGTTGTGGGGTCCAGAGCTAGACCGGAGTAGCTGACCATAAACACAGGTAGGGGCTAGCTTAGCCTTATAGAGTATAGGGACCGGTTTTCTAGACCTCTTTCTCTAGTTCTTGCCTGCTCTATTTATACAGTCGGCTTCCTTGTAAACCAGGACAACTATCTTTTTAAATGTTCTACACGTAGCTTGCAATGTAACATAAATTAGGTAAAGTCTCACCCACAAGAATTGGCTTGTTCTAGGATTGTTCATGCTGTGTATATTGTTACTGAGTTTCAGTGCAGTCCAGGGTTACAGGGAACATTACAACAATTTTAACCAAAACTGCTTTGATTGCTTACATGTTAAAAAAATAAACAGCTGGCAAAGATACTGTAAGGAGATTGTGTTATATAGTAAGTAAGTAGAGTTTGCGCTGTTGGTAAAACTCCAGCCCACACTAAGCTATTTTTATGTATTCCCTGGCTCACACAGTAATATCCGCACAACCAGGTTTTTGTGCCCATTAAAAACAGTTGAAGAAAAACAGGAAAAAAGTGGCTGGGAATTGAAAATCATTCACTCTGATAAATATACTGGATTGAAACTACTGTTTAGTGTATCCTGCAACATATTAGTGACTCTTTACTGCGGATATAAGATGTTTTCTTATTCTTTAGAGATGGCCATGCAAATATATGACATGCCACCATTGACTCTTAATGATATCCTGTATATAGACCTTGAAGAATTCCAAGGTCCAGGTCCAACAAAAGTCTCTGTATTTGTGTAATGGTTGCTTTACCAAGGCCCTAGGTTATGAAATGTTGCTCTGCTACGGGAACAGGTTTTCACCATTCAAAAACCTAGTGCCAGGTTCCCACATTAGTCTTATGAGTGCTCTAGCTTGTGTGTTAAAAAATGTTGTGGCACCTTACCAGAAGGAATAAAGGGGCATATTTTTTACCTCATTCCATCTCACTCGGGCATTCTATTCAGCATGTCACACAAAGGCAAGGAACCTCTCTCAACTTCCACATTTACCCCTCCTTCCAGATTTCTTCAGATAGACACAACAGCAACGTCTCTCTCAACGCCAAATCCCCCCTCCCTCAGAAAAGAGAAATTGGTGAAGAGAAAAAACATTGTAACAAATTGGCAAGTTCCAACAAGGTGTTTAAAAGTGATTTTTTCTAGATTGAGCTAGGATTTTTATGCCAACAAAAGTAAAAGGGAACAGTTGAAGATTTCTGTGGGGTACCTGGCATTAGGTTTAATGAGGAAAACCTCACAACATATTCCTTCCAAAAACTATGATTTAATACTTGGATTTGAAGGATGACATTGGCACTCTAAGTTGAACAGATGACTCAGGTAGTGCATGAAATCCTGAAAGTATTATGTTAGGTGACAATAGGTGGATATAATGGTATTGATAAAGTATGATAATCTTTACAAGAGGATCTTGGAGAGGAGTCAGCTTTATATTAACACCCATGGGGGGTTGGTACAAAGGGGTCCGCGGCCGCACTGTTTTCCGCGTTTTGGGATTGCAAGCTTTGACAGGGGTATTGTTAGCAGGGGATTTGTTGTCGCACAGGACAGTTTTCGTTTTGCCGCCAGCTGCACTGACTTTCAGGTAACAGAAATGGGGGGGGGGGGGGGGGGGGGGCCAAGCATGGGCCAGGGGGGGGGGGCCAAAGGAGAGGGGGAGACAGCACGACATCATCTTCCCATGCCGTCGGAACCGATCCGACTGATTCGAGGACTGAGTGTGGGAGTTAACATGTTCAATTATGCACGCAGACCAGAAGAGCAACAGAAGGAGAAGCAACAGGAAGAAGAAGGTGTAGAAGGTGTGAAACTCCGGCGGGGACCTGTATGCGGGGAAGCGGAAGCGTCTCACATGAAGGATAGGGCGACATCTTAGTGAATCGTGTGGACAGTGCATTGGAGTCAGACATTCAGTGAACTCTCCGGACTGGTAAGTAAAGGTGCCCCTATATGTTTTAGTTTTGTTTGTAATGCTTGTAAAATGTGTTGTTAATTGTCATGACTAATCGAGCCAAACAGCTCCAGTATTCCTGTTTAAAAAGGAATATATTATAAATGCCTATTATTTTCAAGAAAATTCTCTCCTCAAACTAGATTCATCTTAGCAAGTATTTAAATATGTTAATACATGGGGTTTCTCGGGCTGAAGATATAACAAGATTAGGAAATTAAAGTTATCTACAGATATTTTATTGTTATTTATTGACAAAGGATTGGTCACCACAAGAAAAGAAAAATACAAAAAGATTTGTATATTTAATACATTAGATTCATAAATATGAATACAGCCAAAATATACCAGCAAATATAGATGAAAAGGTGCAAAAGATATCGGTGTAACTAATTAAAACATTCTTCTTTTTCACATTTCAGTTTTGTGTGGTCCCCTCATTCAAAAGATACAAACTACTTTTGTTTGTTTTGAAATACATTTCAAAAATAGTACATGCTTATATAAAAAAAAAGTTATTGTTTCTCTATCTTCGGCCAAGACACTTTCATACTTTACAGAGCTCGGTTGTAAGGTATACTTTGTTGAAGAACAATTTAATCGTCAATTCTTTTATGGGTTTCTTTCTTCTTTTCTCCCTGCTATTTGGAACACGTCAAAAAATTACTTTGGAAACGTGAAAGTTAACATCATTCACCAAGCGGGGGCCCACTTAGGTTATGATTTATCGACCAGATTGTTACGGGCGCAGTGAGTGAGACAAAATACGTGGCACGTTTTTTCTATGATTTTGTGTTTTTGTATTGATTAGGATATGTAAAGGGAATGTGGTGGTCTAGGGACTTTCACTGTTATGGTAAATTAATTCTTTTTTAATAAATGTTGTTAAATATTTTCGTTGTGTACTTTTTCAGGTTGTCGTTGAACAAGCCAATGCTCAGTGTGTTACAGCGGGTCATGCTATCACGGAACCAGCTGCGCAAGCCCAGGGGCACTGGATCCCCCGCGTAAGTGTCTGATCTAGTACTAGAGGACCCTGGCATGAGGACGGAAGATGTCAGCGAGCTTGGTCACGCGCTGTGATGTAGGTAGACGTCAATGTAAGTAGGGTAATAAAGAAAGCTTGGCCACAAAATGTGTTAGTGCAGAAAAGTGTATTACCCATAAGCCCTCCATATGACTATAGACACAGTTATGGAAAAACCTCTACCCGTGTAAGTGTCAAAATAGTTAGGGATTTGTTGTACCTAGGGGTACTAAACCTATATATCTCTTCATGTGAAAACTACAGACATTATTGCATACACCTGAGATTAAAATCCCTTTCATAACTCCCTGGTAAAATCCTGAGACCGGTATTAATTTTACAAATTGGAAATTATCTTGAGGGGGAGGGTTGGTGTCGCTGTTCCTGGATCTATATGGCTCTGCAGAGTACTAAAGACTTCACAAGGGGGTGGTGTGATTTATTAGAACAAGGTTCCTATGAAGTTCTATGTCCTGTTTTTGAGCTCTGCAGACTGTCATATTCATTAGTATATTCAAAGTAGCTTTGGGCTTAATCATTTTTATTATTGAATGTTGTTTTGCTTATTTTGGGATTTGTCTGTCAGAAAATAACAAAAAGGTTGCCAAATGGCTAGTAAAAAGTTCCACCACATATTCCAGGAAGGGATTGGCGTGATCTGCCAAAGTTTTCATTTTGACGGATTTAGTATGATGATAGGCTTTGCATGGGCTGCACTGGCAGTCAGAAAATGCTGTACACCAGATTAAGCAGTTTCCCATATATGACATACTTATTATGGCATGGAGAAGTATTTGTATATTGGATAATTAATTGTATATTGGTTATTGGATGATATGTATGATGTATAATCAGCTGGTGATCCATGCCATAAACAATACTAATATTCAGGAGCTGAATGCAGGGTCATTTTAACACCAAAGTAGATGGATAGGAGAAAAGTTTTGATAGTTACAAGGTGTAGAGGTTAGAATACATCGTATGGGTTATTGTACGAATTATAAGGGAGAGATTTATGGAGGTAACAATTGCGTACAGGGTACCTCAAAGGAGAATGATAGACTACTAAGCACTTCAATAGGATTGCAAAACTCTCGTACAGACCCCACTGATCAACCGACCTGAAATTAAAGCTTTGCAATAGCACCGATCACATGCCCACCTTTAATACACTTGGGCACCTGCAGCTGATAATTGTTACATTTATGGTACATTAAGCATAATTGTAGTTTAGCGTATTGAAATAAGATAATATATTAGTGAGTTAAAAGGTTAAATTTGCTTTCTGGGCAGCATTTTTGGGAGATGGAATACACGTTTTTAAGCAACATCAGATAATCATCCAGCTACCAGTCCCAGGGGAATCTTGCCAAAATTTTAAATGTCAGTCTAAGATTTCGCACGTTAGAAAATCTGGACCATTATTTATGGCTATACTAGCCCATTATCCATATGATCTTCTAATAGAAACAAAGCAAAATGTTATACAAAACCATATATCCCATTCACATAGACAGTGTTAGAAAGTTGGTACTTAATGTCAATTATCTTCAAATCAATAGATGCAACCACGTTGAAATAATCTCGAAAAAAGGTATAACATTCTGCTTTTATTTCTGTTGTAAATCAAAAAATATTATTATGCTTGGTAAAAAAGCAAGGATGTGCCCCAGGAGAATGGAGATGTATTTTGCAGTCAGTTTCATCATAGTTATATTGATTTTTTGCTAGTTATAATAATTTTGTGAATCTGTTCCATCAATGGGATGATGAAACAAAAAAAAAAAAAAGGATCACACTCGATATAAGCTTTTGATTGATTCATTCAAGACTAGCACCATGAATATATGAATGTGTAAAAGTTAGCAAATAGCCAAAAAAATATTGTTGTTAAAAGCCATCATTAAAATGGTGTTTTTTTTTTTGGAAAATATAAAGGTGTGCGCTTTCTTAATTTCTTCACAATTCGCTTTACACCAATTATTATTTGAATCATGTCAGACAATGATGTTTAGTGGAAGGCTGAGCTTACTGGAAAATGCTGGTAGCTCAGGATGAGACATTAAAAAAAAACCACATAAGGGTATTAGTCAATTTTACAGATTAATAGCCAAAAATAGGTGGATGATCAAATGACACTTTGGGGATCTAGTGTAATTTAGACAATAATATTGTGGAAATAAGAAACTTCAATCCTCATTTTAGATTAGACGTAGGATGTAATGGATCAGGTGTAACAAATAGCAGTCACACAAATCAGGAGCCATCCGTTAATTAAAGGGTGATCACTCACGTACATTCCAGCAAAAATTGATATGTTTGTTAATGAAAATGTTTACAATTTCCAATTTCTTTCTGGATACATATCAGTTTGTCAGCAATATCGTTACTTGTTGTCTGCTTGCTGTTATGGAACAGGAAACTTAATCATTTACACCTGAGGATAAACACTTTCTATAGAATGACAGCAAGCAAAGATCTGGAAAACTTGTGTGAGGAATTGATACAAATTATATTGGAAAGGTTATATACTTGTTTCAGGACATAACAATAGTAATTATTTTGGTAAGGCCTAAAAATGGAACAACCACCTTTAAGGTCGAAACAAACATTTTACGTAGCTTGACCGTTTTATCAGAAGTGGTGAGATCAATTATCACTCCCGCATTACCTTTTTTATTCAAGTAAACCATACGGAAACGGTGAAGGTCATTATGTACATTTATTCGTAGTGGAATGTATGCTAAGAAGACACATGACAAAGGGACAAAGTATCGAATACATGAAGACAAGAGGTTGTAAATGCCAGGAAAAGTGCATGACACCAGCAGAATCATGGGATCAGAAAGCTAATCCCGACTTCTGGCCAAAAAGAAAATCAGAAACGGATTTGACGTCTGGAACTTTCGTTTAAAAAAGTGCCAAAATAGCCAGGGTATCACACATGGCAGACTTATTATGCATCAAACCAGTGAAGGCTGAAGTGGAACATTTTTCTTGCCACAAAAGTTTTTTATGTATGGTTGTGGTGGCAGACGAATTTCTTAAACAAATGAAAAGAGTCTCAGTGAGCACTGTTGGGGCCACGGAATAAGAACAAAATTTCATCAACAAAAAGAATCATCAAAAAAATTCAAAGGCCACAGGAAATGCAAGAAAGATCTGAATCAACAGGTAAAGGTGTTTAAAAGAAAAAATTATATGCAATAACATGAGGCGTTAAGAACATTCAAAGTTTGGTCTACAACATCATGAGGGCTGGGCAGATTTTTAGCATAACCATTGGCAAAACTTCATATAATGGAAGGTCATATAAAGGAAGGATGAATTAAGAAATTAAAAAAAGCTGCTACCATCTTCAAGAACGACGGGAAGATGAAGAAGAGGAAATAAGGGTTGACATTCAGCAAGACACTCATACAGCAATTACAAACAAAAGGAAACGTCAATTGGTTTCAGGGAAAAAGAAAATATAATCTGTTTGCGAAATGGCCCAGCCATCCCTCAGCCATGAGAAAATCTGTGGAAGGAATAAAGCTTTTGTTGAAAGTTCACAGAAGTGAACCCACAAACATTTAAGAGTGATTGCGTGGAATGTGGTCAAAATTTACACAGGTACTAGGATTCTTCCATACGGGGAAGGCAACTTAAAGCTATCAAAACACCAACAAAAAGCTCTTAAAGAAATTTCAGCAAATGTGGTCAATAATTTTTCATTTTTTGTATATTTAACTTAACGTATTTATGGAATCTAGGATGAAATTAGGTGCTTATGTGGAATGGGAAGAGTTACTAACATTTTGATAATTTCATGTAAATAGTTAAAGGTAAGGGAGCATGAGCTGTAACACTGTTATTGATAGTGGTGGGGTTTTCTGCAATATTGCTAATACCTGACAGAATCTGGTTAGAAGAATTAGATCTTGTAGGTTTAACAGTACTAGAGGGTCTAAAAAAATTGGGTAAAACATATAAAAAATAAATAAATGTCATTAATGAAAATTTTTATAAAAAACAAAATTTGAATCACACACGTTTCTATAGATTGATATTAATAACTACTAAACGACAGAAAAATCACAAAATGTTAGGTATTTGCCACTCCCTAAAAATGCCTTTGATCAAACATTAAATTTGGTGATTTCCATGGCGGTAAACTCCATCATGGAAAATAGCTCTTCAAACGTCTGATTACACACGTTAAGTATTCTATGTCCAGGGCCGGAATTAAGGATTGGCTGGGGGGCCCTGGGCACAAAATGGTGGAGCCCCCACCCCACCCACTGTGTGCAGCGTGCCATACAGCAGCCTCCTGCACACCTCTTCCACTATTCCCGCAGTAACACAGTTACATTACAGCACTGTGACCCCAGTAACACGATTAAATACAGCCGCTGCCTCCTAGTAACACCGACTCAATACAGCGCCTCATCCTAGTAAACAGATAAAACAGCCACTCACCCCCAGTAAACACCGCTAATACAGCCGCTCATCCCTAGAACACAGAACATACAGCCACCTCGCACCCCAGTACATAGTACTACAGCCGCCTCGCCCACATAAAAACAATACATACAGCGCCTCACCCCCAGAACACAAGCTACATACGCCACTCACCCCAGAGTAACACAGCTTACATACAGCCGCCTTCATCCAGTAACACAGCTACATACAGCTGCTCATTCCGTAACACCACACAACAGTAAGCTAATATAACACGCTAACGCTATCCCTGCAGCAGCAGCAACTCTCTCCCTAACGGCATCCAGACAGAGAATGATCCGAGCAGGGGTTAGTCTATTCTAGGGTCACCTGATCAGGCCAGCCAACCACTGCTATCGACGTGTAAGGGTACCACGTCATGCTGGGTGGAGTGCAGAGTCTCCTGGCTTGTGATTGGGTCTGTTTCTGGCCGCCAAAATTCAAACTCGGACGAGTGTGTTCACTCATCTTTATTCATAACACAGCTGTAAAACTATTAACAAGGACCTCAGATACTTTCATGTCGTCAAGCATCGGGAGTTTTTGAAATAAATATTAGACCAATATTTAATTTTTCCAGAAATAATTCTGGTAGGTAGAATTATGTCAAATAATTCCATTTAGGGACTCCTGTGAAATAATATGATGTAAAGGGTGGAGTGCAGAGTCTCCTGGCTTGTGATTGGGTCTGTTTCTGGCCGCCAAAAATCAAACTCGGACGAGTATGTTCGCTCATCTTTATTCATAACACTGCTGTAAAACTATTAACAAGGACCTCAGATACTTCCATGTCGTCAAGCATCGGGAGTTTTTGAAATAAATATTAGACCAATATTTAATTTTTCCAGAAATAATTCTGGTAGGTAGAATTATGCCAGTGAAGTCAAATAATTCCATTTAGGGACTCCTGTGAAATAATATGATGTAAATAGGAATTATGTCTTCCAACATTATATCTATGCAAATGACCATCAGGTCAGATGAGGGAGGACCAGCATGACCCGAAAAAAAATTACATACCAACATTCATACAAGGTCAGAAACTAGAAATCTTTGCAGAGCTGCTAAAAATAACTTTGATTTGGTAAATAACCACTAAGCAGCCTTACCCTTATTATTCTGTGCTATGAGTTAGACTTTTTATCTGAATGTACTTGTGAAGGAGAAGGCATCCTATAGGTAGGGTGGCTATTTGACTAATTGAAAAAAAAAATTGACAATCACATTCATAGTCACATGTGCAAAAGGTGCATTTTGTACCACTAATTGCGATATGTCTTTTATATATACTAAATTTTCACTTTAGCTTTTTTATCTGCAAATTAATTATGCAGTAGTAGTTTTAACTTTGAGACAGATAAGAAGAAGTTATCTGGCTACAGGTGATTAAATGAGTTTGCCTACAATATAAACTCCTCAAATCCTTATCCCCTGGTGATCCTGACATGATATAGGCAACCTTTAATCTTATAGGTAACAATTTTACTTTGTTGTTGTCAGTAGCTGTCCAGCAACCACAACCAGGCTTGGCGCGTCTAGGTAAGTGGTGGCAAACTCACCCTGAGAAGTTCCTGCAGGCTAAGTAGGGCAAACCCCCTATCTGGAACCTAACTAAGGGCCCCTTAGTTACCCTACAAGATGATGGTGGAGTGGACAGGAAACCGGAAACAGATATAGGTCAGTGTTCACACAGGAACACAAAAACCGACTTCAAGACTGAGACAGGAAAGTGGGGTCACACTAGGAGAAAAACGATACTGGAGGACAAACAACAGATACAGGCAGACAAGCGGAGTCAAACAAACAGGGTCAAAACCAAGATGGCAGCAAAGGTACAGAATTGTATCGCAAATAGAATGATAAGTAGGCAAAGTAGAAGTCAATGCACAGAATAGCAAGAACATCAATAGCAAGAGCACTAACCCTCACTAAGAATTGTGGTTGCATACTACAAGAATTTTTTTGAGAGAGGTCCTTTTTTTAGCATGCAAAATTATAGCTATCCACTGGATGGATCCTCGCTCTTTGCGTATGTGAAAAAAGCTATTGAACTCTACCCTACAAAAAAGTTCTGTACAAACTTACCATTGTACCAAAAGTATTGTGTCCTAGGTAAAACTGACCTGCTTACCCCATGCTTTGACTCCTTTTCTGTCTAATGTGGGGAATATCTGGGCCTCTCTTTGAAACCCACACTAACAGAGTAATCACACAGGACACCTGATGCTAACGATAAAAAGTTTATGTATAGTACTGTACGTATTTTACCAAGACTTGTGTTGCACTTAAGACATGATTTTTGACAATTGCAATATGATATCATGTAATACTTCATCTTGCTTTGTTATTTGTTCAAATAAAAGAGTAAAAAAAAAAGTGATATTGAATGCCCCCTGGCTCCCCCTCCTTTGTTCTAAGAGATTTTAATATGGCGATGCATTGTACTGCCCATGATTTAGGTTCGTCCCTTGCAGGACATGGTTTTATTAAATTCAAAATTCTGCCAAAAAGTCAGCCTTTTCTTTGGTGTTTATCCAATACAAAGTAAGCATGTCACTTAAATATACATTTTCAATGATTAACTTGATGTTATGGAATAATTCGGCTCTATCTCCTGTTAAAAGAGCAAGTATATTGTGAGTGCTTTGTCAGATTCTAAGCCATTAACAAGAATAGCATGGATGAGGAGTCATTATGAAGTAAATTATTAACATCATGGGGCATGGCCAAGCTGAGTATGTGAGCAGACGTGTACTGCCTGAGCTCCAGCTGGATATCCAAATAAAATCCTGTTTCTACCAGAGAAAAGTGTGAAGATACCTTCAGAAAGACTGCAGTGAGGGGACAAGCTCCTAAGCTCACGACTACTCCTCAAACATGGTAACTAAGAAGGAGAAGTGGAGAACCAAGGCGAGAGGCAAGTCAGAGGCAGCCATGATACGCGGCACCACGGCGGCAGGCCTGTCCGGACCATCTAAGGCCCCCAGGGTTCTGGACAACATGGCTACACGGCTGGAGCAGTTTGCCTGAACATCTTCATCGCATCGCTTACCAGGGAAATCACCCACTACAACGGTGTGTTTGCCGGATGCCGGATGGACAAGCCTACATTAGCCGACAATATTGAAAATAGGCTATGCCGCAATAATGTCCGCATCATAGGGGTCCCAGAAAGAGTGGAGGGCAATGACCCGGGAGAGTTTTTTCGAGAATTGGCTCCTCACTACATTTGGTAAAGAGACCCTTACACCTCTCTTTCTGGTGGAGCATGCTAACAGAGTACCCTCCTGCCACTGGGAAATCCACCGCAACTGGTACTGGTAAAATTACTACATCTCAAGGACAGAGATCGCATTATGATTCTAGCCAGAAATAGGCCTCAGTTGCGTATTGAGGAGAGGAAAATCTCCATCTTTCCTGATTTCCCTGCCGAGTTGCAACAAAAGCGTGCCCAGTTCCAGAATGTGAAGAGAAGGCTCCAGGAACTCAAGCTACCATACACAATGTATCGGCTATGGACAATAACCATTTTTTTTAAACACCAATGGAGGCCACCTTGTGGCTGGATATGAATGAGAGAGAGATTCCTCATGGCCGTTCTCGGGCTGATCCGTAGCATCAAGTCGCCGTATAATTGATGTGCCCCACTTCAGAGAGAGGTTTTGTGACAACAATATTTGCTCTGCACATTTGAATTTACGGTTATGCCATCTGTTTTGGTTATAGTTCTTCTCTGGAGGATATGCTCCAGTACAACAGAGACAAACAGGTAGAAACATCTCTATTAAGGGACTCTCAGAGCAGTGGCTCTTTTACCATCTTGAGTACCTCGACTCACATCATGAGCAGTGCCACTCAGAGGCTCTACCCAACACCCAGGTTGTGGTGTTTTTTTCACCCTATTGCATTACTGTTTTTCTTGTAGAGTGGGAGGGTTGGGTGGAATTTGGATATGTTTAATACATGCAGCAAGGTACTACAGAAATACTTATGTCACTGTCTGTATTCTAATGTGGAAACCGAAGGTTATATTGTAATAAGATACCAATGGAGGAGATAATTGTGGTGTGATATCGTGGAATGTAAGAGGCTTAGGAGATGAAAATAAACGCTATTTTGCGCTTCATGAGTCAGCACACAAACACAATTATCTGCCTACAGAAATCGCATATGACACCGGAGACTAGCCATTTGCTAAAATGACCATGGATTGGCAGTTTTTTCCACTTGTACTATAGGGCAAATTCTAGGGTTAAGCATCCTTGTCCATAAGAACGTGCCTTTCAACGGTTCAAGATCTTTAATAGATGTGGAGGGGAGATATGTTTGTGTGGTGGGTAGTATATATAGTATGGATGTTTGTATAGTGGCAATATATGTCCCTCTATATAATTCCACCATAGTCAAAGGAGAACTCTCATTCCTTCTAGAAACACCAATTGCCGCCATACTTATGATTGGGGACTTTAATTGTTGGATGCACTTGCACCTTGATAAATACCATGCGGATGCTGCCCCATTAGACAGTCAAGGCTGTACAAGTCTAGTCAGAAAATTAGGACATACCGAGAGGGTGCAAATTTGCTGTCCCTAACGGTAGAACAGAGAGGGGTATTGGAATGTCCTTTATCCCTAGAGGAACTTGAAGAGGCGCTTAACACATTTCAGAACAACAAGGCCCCGGGACTGGACGGCCTCCCAGTAGAGGTTTATAGGGAGCAGAGAGAGATGCTGTTGCCTTAATTGCTAGAGGTGTATCAGAATGCATTCATGAGGGGAGTTCTTCCAGACTCCGTGAAGTGGTGATAGTGGTAATTCTTAAACCAGGAAAGGATTTACAATTAGCTGAATCATATAGGCCTATTTCACTAATCCCAGTTGATGTCAAACTTTTGGCTAAAATTCTGGTGAGGCGGCTTATGGGAGTTATTGAACAACGAGTACATGTAGATTAATCAAGCTTTATGCTGGCGAGGTCCACAGCGATCAACTTACACAGGTTGTTCTTGAACCTGCAGATGCAACCCGAGAATATTGGAAGGAGTACCTATGGGTGATCTGTTGAGGGGTGAATGGTGAACAGTTTGTCTGTCTGTGTGTTTGTACCTTTTCTTCTTTTTCTCCTCCTGCTGGCCAGCAAACCTTTGTCTCTGTCCACTATTGTTTCAACAGACAAACCAGTTCAGCAGTCACCACTCAGCATTACCTGATCTTACCTGTGTGTGCAAAACCTGAGCAGAGTGAGCTGGGGTTATATAGCCTGTACCTGATTACTGCCAGGTGATGCAGAGCTGCAGCCATGAGATATGTGTTTGTATTTCTTACTTTGTGTATATTTTAAACTCCTTTACTTTTATATTGTGTATTATACTGTATTGTGGTGTTATGTATATTAAGTAAGAAATGTAACTGGATGGACCCATTCCAGATAACCCAAATTTAGCTGAACATTAATAAAGATCTACCTAATCAATCAAGTATGTTAGGTTGCAACACAAATTACTGCATGTAACGTTATTGTTTTGTTAAAATAAATTAAAAAATACTTAAAAAAAAAAAAGGAAGAAATGTATCTTTGTGTGATGTTTGTTGCTAAAGGTGCAACCCAAGGATCTATCCCTTTAAGACTCAAGTTGGGTATTTAATGACACCTGTGTGTACATGGATTGTCTCTAGGTCAGAGTGTCTGATCTGACCACAGGGGAGCTGCTTGTTCCAAGGTAGCTGCAACCTGTGGGGCACTGATGAAACTAACGCCTTCAGCTTGCCATTACTTTTTGGTAACACCTCACACAAACTCTTTGCAGTTGTCATAAAGGTTAAAAGAGGGTCTATATCTTAGCTATAAATGTCTTTCCTGAATTCTGAAGTATGGAAGTGGGGTCAGGAGGTAGTAAGTAAATGGCAAGTATTAGACAGGGAAGTCACCACGAGTAACTGCTCATATTTATCTATTCAGCTGTTTACATTTGACATGGTTCATTATACTCCTAAGCATCTAAACAGATACAAGCTTATAACTAATAAATGCCCTTGATGTCAAAGTGATTAAGCAGATATGATCCGTATGATTTACCAATGCCCTAAACTTCAGAGGTTTTTGTAGAAATTTAAAAGACTATTGGAAAATTTTATCTTAATAAAAGTCCCTATATTTTGGGTGATAATTCGGCTATATTTCTGGCTAGAAAATTTTTACAGAGTTTTGGAAAAACAATTTCACTCCTACTGCTTAGCAGTAAATGAGCTATGGTATACCTACAGGAAAAATGGTCTAGACTCCATGGGGCAGATTTACTTACCCGGTCCATTCGCGATCCAGCGGCGCGTTCTCTGCGCTGGATTTGGGTCCGGCCAGGATTTAATAAGGTAGTTCCTCCGCCGTCCACCAGATGCGCTGAAAAGCATCTGAACACGCTGGAGTTCACCGGCTCGGGCTGAGTGAGGGTAAGCGCGTCCCGAGCGACACATTTTCCGTTCTTAAATGCGGCGGTTTTTCCGAATACGTCGGGTTTTCGTTCGGTCACACCCCCCCATTTCCGTTGCGCGCATGCCGGCGCCGATGCACCACAATCCGATCGCGTGCACCAAAATCCCGGGGCAATTCAGGTACAATCGGCGCATTCGGGTGTATTCGGGATTCGGGTGTATTCGGGTAACACGTCGGGAAAACGCGAATCGGACCCCCCATGTGTCCACTGTTTTAGGATTTTTTTTTATTTTCCCAACTTTCTATAGATTAAATTCAGTGGGATGGGTTACAAAAGTCTTTTATTATGTTTTTAATTTTCTGTATTTTTATTGTGATTTTTTTATTGCTATCTATAAATTTGAATACAAATATAACTTTTATACAAATTACGTTTTTCATTCTATTTTTTTTAATCTAATAAAAAAAAATCTAAAGGGCAAACTTAGCTATGACACAGGCAGTTTCGTGTTTTGTAATCAGATAATTTAGATATTAAAAGATTGAATTGTGTGAGAGGCTGTGATTAGTGAAAAGTGTGAAACTTTCTAACTAACCAAACTTCCTTACACTGATATAGCTAATATGTATTGCTGGTATTGTAGTAGACAGGAGCCATTACTTAACAATTGTATATTAGCTTTCTAAATAAGACCTGGATAATATGGCGTCTTTGATGTTGCACTAGGAGTGTTGAAATGAAAGCAGTAGTTTGCTGAAAACATAAAGAAAAATGTAAGCTTTAAGGGATCATATCCACATAATGATTTTTGACATATAAAAGGTGCTTTCTAGACATCTATGCTGTGCTCCTGTACTTAGATTTTAGTGCTTGTCTCTTTGCTTCAATACTCCATGTTATAAATGGAGCTGTCCAGCATTAAAGCTGCTGAAATGATGAGTGTACCATCAGGGGAACACAAATAAGCCACTCCTTGCTCATCTTATGTGACAGTTTCTTTAGTTGCATTGTTAGCAGAAATGTGATTATATAAATTCATTGTGGGGCAAGCATCGCCCTAAAAGAGACTGCACCAAGCATCCATAACATATTACTGACAAAATATTTCTTGACAAGAGACTAGCAGAACACGAAACTGAAAAAGTCTTTCTATGCACAGAGCCAAGTCCTGGAAAATGAATCAGGGCATCATCAGGGTAAATGCGTTTGCTTTTTATGCACAAGAATGTGCTTCTTATGATGTCTCTAAATTACATTGCTTTACCTTTCTGCATTTTATGAGGTTTCTGTTTAAAAAGGATAGTAAGATAGGGTTTTATTTCTGTTTATCTGTAAACTCATAGTACCATGAAAATTCATCCCCCCTGTCACTGCAGCATCTTAACATGCAGCCCCATGTAAATGCATCCCCCTGTCACTGCAGCCCCCTAACATGCAGCCCCATGTAAATGCATTCCACCTGTCACTGTAGCCCCGTAACAAGCAGTCTAATGTAAATGAATCCCTCCTGTCACTGTAGCCTCCTAACAATGCAGCCCCATATAAATATATCCCTCCTTTCCCCCAAGACTCCTAACATGAAGTCTAATAAAAATGAGTCAATCATATCTCTCCAACAGTGCCATGTAACTACATCCCTCCACCCCAGGTAAATACAAGGTAGACAAAACATACCAGTCATATATGAAGGGCAAAATAAAGCAGTTTCATGAAAAACCTGAAGAACTTAATTAAATCAATGTTTTCTATTGGGAAAATATTCTTTTCAGTTTTTAAGCTGATCCAGAGCTTCTTTTATTTATATTGTTTTGCTACTATAATGGAGAAAAACTACAGAAATAACTCAAATATCAACGTAGGAGCTCTAATACCTGCAATTTCTGCTTAGCAAGAGAGTGTTTATTGTGCATGCATGTGTCCATCAGATTACAAAGATAAAAAATGTTATCCACTGAAAAGAAACATATTCTATATGAATAACAAAAAGATATTGATAGAGACAGACTTTCAGTAAACAAACATATTTTCTATTGTTCCAAATACATAACAGCAATTACATAAATGTAAAACTGTGAGTGAATACAATATTCATTGTGTGTTTAGTTTTTCTATAATAATTTGTTCATAATGTTTTTATAATAAAAACTCGTCTTTTTTAACATTTTTTTTTAACTGAGATGAACTGTAGCACTTTGCCAAATAGTATGTGTCTACAAATGCAGTGCACAGTATAAGGTTAGATGTAACAACCTTATACTCATGGAAAAAAATAGGAATAGTTCCAGCACTCCAGTATCTTCTCAAAAATGTGTCTTTAATTCTCATAACTTCAGGTAAAAGCCATCTATAACGAACACTTTACGCTATCCATGATAAACATTGTAGCTCAGCGGAGTCCTTAATCAAAATATGTTAAAGGAGTATTCCCATCTGGACATTGCCATTTATTTTCATTCAATTCCCATGTATACATTTCTTTAATTGGATGTTATTAAAAACAATTCATATGTGTGAAGATAATTTTCCATACATGTAGCTATTGTGTCCATTAGAAAAAAGATTTTTGGAGGGATTGCACATAGAAATAGATTGTTTTTGCATGTATAATGGCTTGGAATTGTTGCATGCCCCACAGCCATCCTGTGGTAATGAACGCTGAATCCAGGCTCTCAGGGCTCAATAGTGATGCAAAAGTGAAATCCAGCACACATCCAGGTTGTGTACCAGATTTCACCTTTTGCCTTACTATTACCGGAAAATGCACATCTTTTGGATTCCAAACTTAGGCACCTATAGACTACAGATAGCTTTGTGGATATATCATTCACCAACCTAGGTGAGCTGTTGGCATTTCATTTCTTCATATATGACACATCTTCATAGTATTGATGTTATTGGGGTTTGTTACCTTGCTGTACCTATTATCTCATCTGAGATATATAATTTTAGTAAATTTATTTTATGAACTTGTAATCATGTATTTGTAATAAAGATTATTTATATGATAAAATTCTTGATTAGATTGGTCTTCTCTTGTATGTCTTATGAATGTCTACTCCAGTGGCAGATTAAGTGTCCCATGAGCCCCAGCCTTTCCCCACCCGCCCCCCCCCCCCCCCCCCCCAGCAATCCAAACCAACATGTGCCTGTCAGAAAAGGTGGCAGTGCAACTTAAGAACAACACCCACTTTTACTAAGACCATGCTCAACTCTTCTAAACAACACTCTTTTTGGTCTAATTTTAAAAGCCCATGAATGTTATCTATGACTCTAAAAACAGTTAATCACAAAGTACATTAGAAGTTTTTATGGACAAAATTATGACTCTTTGACTCCTATGTTCAGGCCTATTTTTGGCAAATATTTTTCATTTTTTATAGTCCAATTTCTTCATGTCTTATTTTCCAATAAAAGTAGCCATATGGGGTTTTACAATTTGTGGAACAATTATTTACTTCAAATTACATGATAGCAGGTGATGTGGTAGGTACATGTCAGTAGTCAGAAAGAAAGCGCCAAGCTCTGTAAACAAACAGAGGACAACAGTGATGGAGGGTGCTGCAGGAGACCGAGGGCACCAATGGAGGCAGTATATGATGTTTATTTTTTTATAGCCCCTAACCTAGCCCCTCTGTGCTCTGGCTTTACAAACTGTTGTTACACTGTGCAACCTGCAATCCAACTGCACTTCCTGTAATCTCAGCAGCAGTGAAGGGGGACATGCTCTCTCACACTTACAGCCTGTGTAGCTAAAAACAGAGGGCTTAGGGTAGCCATTCTCGCTCATTAACATAATTCTAAAAGTTCATTTGAAAAGGAAGTAGGCCAAGGACAAAAAATATAAGAGGATTACCACAGTCACAGTGCCTGCACCTATTTGTAAGTGTCCCTGGTTTATCATTGATTTTGATAATAGATTTTCTTTAAGTCCCCTTATTATTACTAAGATGATGCCATGGTCCTTCATGTGAAGGTGGGGGGATGGTTCCATTCCTATGCAGGAGGGGGCCTTGAAAAGACTTAGAGCAGTGATGGCTAACCTATGGCACTGGTGCCAGAGGTGGCACTCAGAGCCCTTTCTGTGGGCACTCAGGCCATCACCAGGTATCTTCCTGCAGTCCCAGACAGCCCAGGACTTGCTGTGCACAGAGGTATTTTAAAGTGACAGGACTACCTGGGACTATTTTCTGCTTTATTGGTGCCTCAGGTGCTGGTATCAATGAAAACTGTGACAGAGAAGGGAGTATAAACCACAAATTAAATTTCTGTATTGGCACTTTGCGATAAATAAGCGGGTCTTTGTTGTAGTTTGGGCACTCGGCCTCTAAAAGGTTCGCCATCACTGACTTAGAGGAATGTTAATTCAACATGCTTTTTTAAACCACAGGAATCCTAGTAACATGCTTTTGATGTCATAATAAAGATATGCATTTCACCTTTGGATCACATCAAGTCTTTAACATCCTACATCTCCAGC
The DNA here is from genome assembly GCA_019512145.1 of Engystomops pustulosus. Classification (NCBI taxonomy): domain Eukaryota; kingdom Metazoa; phylum Chordata; class Amphibia; order Anura; family Leptodactylidae; genus Engystomops; species Engystomops pustulosus. Next base: position 195,721,394 of record CM033642.1, on the reverse strand, counting down.
AACATGTTTTTAGGAATCATTGAACCCAAGATAGGGAATTCTAAATGGCATGCCCGTAAAGCCGATTAACATGACTCATTTCAGGCAACATATGATTTTTCTGTGCTCATTTTTAAATGGATGAAATTTTTGGTAAAATTTGCTAAAATTGGTAAAATTTCACATAATTTTAGAAATGATATATAATGGGGCAGATTTACTTACCTGGTCCATTCGTGATCCAGCGGCGCGTTCTCTGCGGTGGATTCGGGTCCTGCCGGGATTCATTAAGGTAGGTCCTCCGACGTCCACCAGGTGGCGCTGCTGCGCTGAAGTTCCCCGGAACGCACAGGAATACACCGAGTCTGAGTGAAGGTAAGTGCAAGCTCCGCGACACACTTTTTTAAAAATGCGGCGGTTTTTGTTCGGCCACACCCCCGATGCGCCACAATCCGATCACGTGCGCCAAAATCCCGGGGCAATTCAGGGGAAATCAGTGCAAATCAGAAATATTCGGGTAACACGTCGGGAAAACGCAAATCGGGCCCTTAGTAAATGACCCCCAATATGTTACCTGAAAGGGCCAGTAATGGGGTAAATGGGGTAAAAATGTCCCTTTTAAGTAGTCTGGTTGTACATTGGGTCTACATGCCACTGATTGTTATACAAAAAGAAAAACATGTAAACACAATCTTCCATATGACAATCTAAATTTATATTTGCCCAGCATATGGTATGAAGATTTTTTTGGCCATAAAATGCTGATTTCAAATATTTAGATTTTTAAGATGTTGTGAAATACATTGTTTCTTTTGGCAGATCAACAATGACTAACACTACCATCAGAAAATATTTCTATATACACTATGTTACTTCCCATATGCTTTATTAAAAATAGACACTGGGTACAAGTACGGTATAATTGCAAAATAGAAATTGTTAAATTATAAAGTAGGTGTTAAATAGATGAAGTGCAGAAGAGTGATTCAAATATAGACTTCTTTTGAAATGTTTTTATTTTACTATAACACAGTAATAACTTCAGAAACTAACTATTTTAATACTATATATCTGTCAGTTCATCTAATCATGATATCAATTTATCTATAGTATTAGAAAGAATGAACTGGGGCTGGAAAATTACATTGGTCTCAAAATAACTCTTTCTTATTGTAACAATGGTATATTGTAGATGAATTCCACACATACAGACATGCACCCCCTTAACCACTTCCCGACACGCCCTGTAATAGTATGGCGCGTGTCAGGTGTGAGTGCGAGTGAACCTAGCATTAAAATACCCTAGGGGTCTGAAAAATAGTAAAAATAAACATTAAAAAAAATTATAATAAAGAAACATAAAGATTCAAATCACCCCCTTTTCCTAGAAGTCATATAAATATAAATAAACAGTAAAAATCATAAACACATTAGGTATCACCACATCTGAACATGACAAATCTATCAAAATATAATAACGTTTTTTCACTGTGTTTAACCCCCTAATGGAAAATAGGGTCCAAAGTAAAAAATGGCACTTTTTTGCCATTTTGAAAAATATAAAAAAATTTATGAAAATTTATAAAAATGACCTTTTTATCACTATTTAAAAATTGTAGCATTTAAATGTAATTAAAAAAATACAAAAAATGACACCACCCTCAGCTCTGTACACCAAAGTATAAAAAAAATCACAAAATTTTAAAAAAATGTACAGGAGGTTTTAATTTTTGTAAATGTATGAAAACATTATATAACCTATAAAAATTTGTTATCCCCATGATCGCACTGTAGATAAAGTAGACATGTCATCGGGGGCGCACAGTGAAAGCTGTAAAATCCAAGCTCACAAGAAAAAAGAGCAAATGCGTTTTTTCAACATTTTTACTGCCTTTGGAATTTTTTCCTGCTTCCCAGTCCATGGCATGGAATATTAAATGCCATCACTATGAAGTGCAATTTGTTACACAGAAAACAAAACATCACAATGTTCAAATGCAGCTGCAATTGTGTGATGACTATTGGGTGTTTAAAGATACAATGTGATTGATGATGTTTTACACATCAGAGACCCATTGGCAGGGTCCTTGATAAGATACAACTACAATTACAGACCATTAACCTTAGATAAAACCCCAGCACTTGAAATATTAGTTACTTTTACTTTTGTGAAAGTAAGGCAGCAGTAAGCCAGGTGATCTTCTTTCAACTTTTAGCCCTGCAGCAAGGTTATACACAAAGAAATACATCTCCTTTGACCTTCCCTTACCTTCCCATTGACCTCCTTTTGTCCTTGTTTTACATTTCTTCCCATGTACTCTGGACTTTTTAGTGCTTTCACAATTAACATTTCTGTTTGTATTTTACTTAGAAAATTTGTAATTGTACAGAATAGTAATTAGCTGCTCTTAGCTATAGAACAAAATAGAATGGGTTAACAAAAATTATTCTATATCTTGATTCCATATAGGTTTGAGAAAGGCTCTCTGTTTGGAAACGAAATGTTGCTCTTTCAAATGGAATAAATCCACTAAGGTATTTTTCACAACAATCTGGTGTGCTGCCTTTTTTTATTTGTCGTTATCTTGTCTTATGATCCCTAAGGAGGAGAAATATAAAATTCATCAAACTATTAAAATGTAAAAATATTTATCCTATATTGAAAAGATGAATTTCCAAATGTCTGAAGTGCTATACAGCAGCATGCAAAACATTATACATTCCCCATATTGGTGTCAAAGAAAACTACAACTTGCTTCTTCATTCCCAAAACAACTTCATATGTGGAGTATTAAATGTTCTTGGTGTTGGAATGAACAGTTTTTAGGTATTAAAACATTAAAAAACTGATATAAATTTGCTACATTTTTGTAAATTATCGACTCCAAGACTGAATGCACAGAATGTCCCATGGGGTCATTAGGAAGTACAATATTTTTATCAGAAAACAAACCCCCATGCCATCCTGTAAGTTTTTCTGGTGTAGAAGCACTGAAGTAATTGCAACTTCTTGTGCACTGCAAGAAATTGCTTGTTTTTTGCAATTACACCATGGAGGGGCACAGCTGGAAGCAGATTAGGCAAACAAGGGGTGTTCCTGCTATGTGTCTGTGAACTATATAATAGCCTATGAACAAAGAGTCTGCACCCAGCCTAGTTGCACCCAGCGTTGCAGCCGCCCGACGGTTATGTCAAGAGAACTAAGCCACATAATAAATCCTCCCAGACAGCGGGTGGCTGGTCTTTTTTTGTATGCTGATGCATGAACCCCAGCATGTGATAATTTCCCCCCATAGTTTTTTGAATAAAGATATAGTATACAGCATATATTTAGGCATAAGCCAAGTTTTTCAGCACAGATTTGTTGCAAACTAGTTGTGCAACATGGATGCATGGATGTCTGAAGTAGCCCTAATGCACCCAGTCGAACACCTTCAAACCCAGTCGAAGTCATTCAGTTATGCTCAGCATATAAAAGCAATCAATTAGGTCTTCAAACCCAGTCGAAGTTGTTCAGTTATGCTCAGCATTCTGTTAGATCTATAAAGCAATCTATTAGGTCTGGTGCCACCCAAGGAGACCCTTGCCCTTATGAAGCCAACCTGATATTGGTTAATGGTCCCTAGCAGGAGAACAGCCAGCTGGTCCACCATGATCTTGGAATATAGCTTAAGATCTGCATTTAGTATCGAAATTGGGGGAAAATAAGGAGGTCTTTCAGGGGTCTTACATGTATAATAGGGAGTCGCAGTCCATCCAGTACCCCTACTCCACATCACTTTTAACCCTTCTGTTGTTCACATAAAAGAGTCAGCTCTTAGAGCTTGCTCTTTTGCGAACAACACATTACTACTTCTAACTGCCACAGCAGCAGACAAATGCTCCTGTATATGGTGGTTAATAAGTGTATTTTTGAAAGCACAGGGTGAAAAATTCAGCTCAAAACCTGGTCTATGACTTTAAGAGATTCTTATCTAGGGCTTAAACCGCCCCTATCATTTGTAAAGGTGACTTTCGAATTAACCCTTTATGGCCAAAAATTGCTCCCCGATACCAGGACAAAAGCACACACCAGTCTCTTAGACAATGCAGAATCTCCATCCTTTATTAGTGCACAGCCACATATATAAAACACAGAAGATCATCATTAGGGTAGGGGCGTGTAAAGGAGATAAGGTGCTGCAATGCTATTGGCCATAATGAATACACATCCTCTTTGAGACATTCTTCCAAAATGTAGATGAACCATATACCCATTTCTTCCAGAGGCCTTGTTCTAATATAAATAGAATGTTTATACTAATTGTCCTTGTGTTAGCTCTGTATAAGTCACAACATGGCCTACACGCAGAGAAGCTTCAGAGAAGATAAGGTAGCAATAGCGAAGACACAGTAATTTCTAAATAGTTTTACACAAAATGAAGTCTGATTCATGGCTGTACACAGGTCAACAGAACCCCCGGCTAAAACTAAAATGGCATCCGTTTGATTTTCTTGGTCCAAAATGGCGTCTTGTAGAGGAATATATCTTTAACAATGATGTTCCCTGAGTCACAGAAAGCGGCTGTGCAACATTTGGTGATTATAAACGTGACAATGCAGATTCCTTTAGCAGACATGCATACATACACACACACATGTACGCTTAGCTTTATATTTTAGATTGATAAGATAATAAAACTTATCTAAAATAACCATTATAAATTGATACCCCTCATAATACTTAACAAAAATTGTGTACAATATCTATTTCTAATAAGGTCAATAATATGTGGCTTTTTAAATATTTTCCCCATAATCAATTAAAGGACATCTACCACCAGGTTGTAAAGCAAGCACATTGGCATACTGGTGTGTGCCCCCTCTGGCAAAATCTGCAGTGGAATAGGAAGCTTAAAGGGATATTCCAGGAATCAGCATAATTCATATACAAATGGGTCCTTAAGATATGAGCAAATATGTATTTAGTTGTTATTTAAAATGTTGCTCCCCTAAGCAGAAAAAACCTGTGGACATACCATGTAATGAAGAATTAAAATGGTACTGAACCTTTAAACTGTCCGTTGATTTTCTCTGTGCGGAGCAGACACATGACAGAAGATGGCCGCTGGTCACATGTCCACAGGTCATGTGGTCATCACTATGTTTGGCTGTAGTTGGTTGGTTGTGGTGCATTCAGTATGACCAGTGTTGTGAGGAGATGTTGCCTCAGTAAGGTGAGGTGTTGTGATGGCAGTTATACACCTCATTGCTATGGTAACTGAGCAGGACAGTCTGTTTCATCATCACTGGGGGCATAGTTTAAGAGGGAGGATGGGTTACTGAGAATTGAAGGATCATGGGACTTGTAATTTGCAGTGTCGGCCATCTTGCTAATAACTTCGCCTATTTTAAAGAGACAATAAAATTTTGTGAATCATAAAATCAAACTATTTAAGCTGCATTTTGTGACTAATGGCATTGAGTTTTGTTATACTCATTTATTCATAGCATTATGGGTTTTTGTATCAAACATTCTTATTCCCAAAATACCCCTTTAAAAAAGAGTGGATCCTAGCAGAGGGGGCACACACCACTATGTCAGTGTGATTGGTTTACAATTTTTCATCCAGGTGGTAGATGTCCTTTAAGACATTCCATAATAAATAATAATACATTTTAACCATTTAATAAATAATATTAACATTTTGGCTCAAAATAAATTATCATACCATAAATTGACCCCTGAATAACAAATTAAGATGACCCATGCCTAATACAGCTCCATCTCTGCTTCACATGTATACAGCTAAGCTAAATACATAAAACACACACATCTCTACTACATACATTTACTTGAGTTGTGCGGGTTTATATATACTTACCAGGGCTGTGTATGAATTACTCATACACAGCCCTGGTACACATACACACACATAGGTTTGCTTCATGCATACACTAAAACAAATGTAATAAACGCATAAAGACAGATCACATATTTATTACATAATATAAGGTAATGTTGCCTTTATATTACATCAAAGTACATGAACAGGTATGGGGCTTGTTTCCCTGGGCTCCAATCTGCACAACTGTTCAGTGTTGGGGATTGCCTAGTATTTAAAATATAAATTTCACCATACTATTCATATTGGGTTTAATATTGCTTACTTGCTATCAGCGCCTGCAATAGTGTGAAGTTATGCCTTTACCATATAAGTATGTTTTCCTGGTCCCCGTATTTTCGGTGGTTCAGGTTTTGTTGACGCAATGCAACAGCTAGCTCTTTTAGCAACATCATTTGCCCTGAGGATTCCTTTGTTCTGGGACCTGAACTTGATTATCACCCCATTGGTGTTATAAGCAGTGAATCAAGTGGCTGTCAAGTGGGCATCAATTTTATCTTCTGCAGTATTTTATCTCCCTGATGTTATTACACGAGTTACATCATGGTGTGCCAAAATTTTTTATTATAGGCAGCTTTGTCTGACTACTGGTCCAAGTCATGTTTTCTTGTAGAAGACAAGACAATCAGTATTGTTCCTATTTGGATGGGTTCCTGTGAACCTATAAATCCCTCCTAGAAGCTTTCAATCCCCTAAAGTGCACTCTTCACCAAGCTGCACCCTCCTTATAATGCTCTACCAATATGGTATGGCATTGGAATCTAATTTATAAGACTTGCTTCAAGTCTGTTATGTGTTTTGTAAATATTTTCAGTGCACCCATTTACCAATAAACTATTTTATTTTGTATTCTATGTAACTAAATGTATGCCTTATGTAATAAGGCTGGTATAGTGGCCAGCTTAGGAGCCCTGTGATGCCAGAAAATAGCTGTGCCCATTTGTCAAGCAGAGGTATTTCAGTTAAAATTTTTATAATAGTATAGTATAGTAAAGGGAATTGGGTTTAGCAGCTATTTGAAAGTAGAGGGTATTGCATGGCTTTGGAGGTTTCAGAGACAGATATATATATATAAATACTTTCATTTCTTAGATTTTGAAATTCCCATGTTGAAAGTACACTGTTGTCAGGAATTGAACCAGCGTCCTTTGGCTCTTCAAGTCGATTTTCTGCCACTGTGCTATGTAGCCTGATGTTTTACCCATCTTTTTGTTGCTGGTGTTTCTGCATTGCCTGTAGTTTGCCTGTGTCTCAGCTGTGTCAATTTATATTATCCTGTCAGGAGTAGTCGGGCTCCATTTAAGGCTGGTTTGGCCATTCAGTCTTTGCTAGGTATTGTTGTATCTGCAGCTTATCCCTATTATCTGTTCTGTAGGAAAAGCTATACTTACTAAGTAGCTTGTTTCTTTGATTGTGTGCTGAGAGATTCTGTGCAATTTGTCTTTTCTCTTGTATTCTCTCACCACATTTCTGTCTGTTCCCCATTGTCCATGTTTATTTTCTACTGAGTGTTTTTTGGACCTGCTCTGGTTGTTACCCACTGTTCCTGTTCACTCTCTTGCCCTTCCTGCATTCAGTCTTGGATGTGTGTTTGTGTGCATGCAAGTATTGCTTGTTCACCAGGTTTTTACTTGTAGCAGTTGTTTTGTTAGGGGGCCCAAATTTAGTGCACCAGACCCTAGTATCCTTTAGCCCTTCGTGTTCAGAGGGAGAAGTTGTGGGGTCCAGAGCTAGACCGGGTAAGCTGACCATCACCCACAGGTAGGGGCTAGCTTAGCCTTAGAGTAAGGGACAGTTTTCCTAGCCCTCTTTCTCTAGTTCTTGCTGCTCTCTTTATACAGTTTCCTGCTTCCTTGTAAACCATGACAACTATCTTTTTAACTGTTCTACACTGTAGCTTTGCAATTCACATAAATAATTAAATCTCCACACACAAAGAACTTGCTAGATTTGTCATGCTGTGTATATTGTTACTGATTTCCTTGCCTTCCTAGGGTTACAGAAACATTACAACAATTTCTACAACTGCTTTGATGCTTTACATGTTAAAAAAATAAACAGCTGTCAAATATACCATAAGTAGATTTGTTGGTTATATAGTAAGTAAGTAGAGTTTGCTCTTGTTGGTAAAACTCCAGCACACACTAAGCTATGTTTATTGTATTCCCTGGCTCACACAGTCAATATCCGCACAACAGGGTGCCCATTAAAAACAGTTAGAAGAAAACAGACTAAATGTGGCTGGAAAATCATTCACTCTGTACTAAATATCTACTGAATTGAAATCTACTGTTATGTGTATCCTGCTAACATATTATTGCTCTTTTACCTGCTGGATATAAGATGTTTTCTTATTTCTTTCATATACGGCCATTAAATATATCACATGCCACCATTCACCTTAATGATTATCCTGTATATAGATCCATTGAAGAATCCAAGGTCCAGGTCCAACAAAAGTCTCTGTATTTGTGTAATGTTTTGCTTTACCAAGGCCCTATGGTTATGAAATGTTGCTCTGTAAGGGAACAGGTTTTCACCATTAAAACTAGTGCCAGGTTCCCACATAAGTCTTTATAGAGTGCTCTATGCTTTTTGTGTAAAAAATGTTGTTGGCACCTTACCAGAAGAATTACAAGGGGCATTTTTTCTACCTCATTCCCTCTCCCTCAGGAATTCTATTCAGCATGTCACACACACAGGCAACACCTCTCTCAACTTCCACATTTACCCCTCCTTCCAGATTTCTTTTCAGACAGACACAAACAGCCAACGTCTCTCTCAACTCCCACATCCCCCCCTCCCTCAGAAAAGAGAAATTGGCTGAAGAGAAAACATTGTAACAAATTTGGCAAGTTGCCAACAAGGTTTCAAAAGTGATTTTTTTCTAGATCTGAGCTATGGATTTTTATGCAAAAAAAGTAAAAAGGACAGTTTGAAGATTTCTGTGGGTACCTGGCATTAGGTTTAATGAGGAAAACCTCACAACATATTTCCTTCAAAAACTATATAATACTTCGAATTCTTGAATTGATTGTACATTGCCACTCTAAGTTGAACAGATCGACTCCAGGTAGTGCATGAAAATCCTTAAATTATTATGTGTTTAGGTGACAAATAGGTTGGATATAAGGTATTGATAAAGTATGATAATCTTTACAGAGGATCTTGGAGGAGTCAGCTTTATATTAACCCTATGGGGCTTATTTACAAAGGGTCCGCGGCCGCACTTTTTTTCCGACGTTTTTGGGGATTGCACAGCTTTGACAGGTATTTAGCAGGGGATTGTGTCGCACATGATCAGTTTTTGCCGCAGCTGCACTGACTTTCATGTAACAGAAATGGGGGGGCATGCCGTCGGACGATCCGACTGATTCGGACTGAGTGTGGGATTTAACATTCAAATTATGCCGCAAGACCAAGCAACAGGAAGAAGAAGGTGAACTCCGGCGGACCTGAGCGGGGAAGCGTCACATGAAGGATATCGGGCGACAATCTTAGTGAATCATGGCACAGTGCATTGGAGTCAGACATTCAGTGAACTCCTCCGGACTGGTAAGTAAATGTGCCCCTATATGTTTTAGTTTTGTTTGAACTTGTTTTAAAATGTGTGTCATGACTAATTTAGAGCTAAACAGCTCAATTATGCCTTTAAAATGATATAAATGCCTTTATTTAAAAAAATAAACTAGATCATCTTAGCAAGATTCAACCTGTTAATAATGGTTTCTAGGGCTGAATGATATAACAAGATTAGGAAATTAAAGTATCACAGATTTTATTGTATGACAAAGGTTCACCACAAGAAAATACAAAAATCTTTGTATTTTTAATACATTTAATTCAAAAATATGAATACCAGCAAATACCAGCAAATAAAGATGAAAAGGTTTGCAAAAGATATGGTGGTATTTAAAACATTTTCCTTTTTCACATTTCAGTTTTGTGGTCCCCTCATTTCAAAAGATACAACTACTTTTTTTTTGTTTTAAATACATTTCAAAAATATAAATGCTTTATAAAAAAATATTTAATTGTTTCTCCATATTCTTAGGCCAATAACTTTTTCATACTTTACAGAGCTCTGTAAGGTATAATTTGTTGCAGAACAACTTTAATCTTCAATCTTTTATTTTGTTTCTTTCTTTCTCCCTGCTCTTTCTGGTAACACATCAAAAATTTACATTTTTGGAAAGTTTTTCGGGTTTTGTGTTAACATCATTCACCAAGCGGGTCCACTTATGTTACTGATTTATTCTACAGATTGTTACGGGCGCAGTGATACCAAATATGTGGAGTTTTTTCATGATTTTGTGTTTTTTGTACTTTATTAGGTATGTAAAGGGAATGTTGGTGTTTAGATGGACTTTCACTTTATTTAATTAATTCTTTTATTAATAAATGTTTTAAATAATTTTTTTTTTACTTTTTTTTTTTACTTTTTCAGGTTGTCTTGAACAAGCAATGCTCAGTGTGTTACAGCCGGGTCCTGCTACTGGACAGCATTGCGCAGCCCCGGGGCACTGGATTCCCCCGGTAAGTGTCTGATCTAGTACAGAGGACCCTTGCACGCGGAAGCTGTTCAGCAGCTGGTACCAGAAGCTGGACATAGTACTACGTCAAGATGCAGCGAGTCCTTGCCGCTCGTGATGTAGTACTACGTCCAATGTCAGTAAGGGGTTAATAAAGTAAAGCTGCCACAAAATGTTAGTGCTAGAAAAGTGTCTTACCCATAAGCCCTCATATGACTATATGACTACAGTTATGGAAAAACCTCCACCCATACTAGAGGTCAAATAGTGTAGGATCTGTTATAACCAGTGGACTAAACCTATATATTCTCTTCATGTGAAAACTACAGTACATTATTGCAACACCTGTAGAGTAAAATCCATCATATACTCCCTGGTAAAATCCTGAGCTATTAATTTTACAAATTTGGATAATTCTCTTGAGGGGGGAGGGTTTGTGGTGTTCCTGTATCTCTATGGCTCTGCAGATACTACATAGACTCAAAGGGGGTTATTTATTAGACCAGGTCCTTATGACAGTTCTATGTCTGTTTTTGAGCTCTGCAGCCTGTCATATTCATTAGTTATATTCAAGTAGCTTTGGTCCTTTATTGAATGTTTGTTTGCTTTATTTTGGGATTTGTCTTTCAGAAAATCACAAAAATGTTGCAAATGGCATAAAAAGTTCCACATATTCCAGGAAGGGATTGGAGTGACTCTGCAAATTTTTATTTGACTTATTTTAGTGATGAATATGGCTTTGCATGGTGCTGCACTTGCAGTAAATCTATGTTTACACCAGATTAACCAGTTTCCCCCCTATGACATACTATTATGGCATGGAGATGTATATTGTATAATTGTATATTGTATGATGTATATTGTATGATGTATAACAGATGATGCTCCATGCCATAACAATACATAATAGTCATGGAGCTGATGCAGGTTCATTTTAACACCAAAGTAGATGGTCCAAATGGACTAGAGAAATGTTTTGATAGTTACAATTAGGTGTAGAGGTTAGCATTAGCATCCGTATGGGTTATGTAATAACTTATAAGTGAGAGAGATTTATGGATGTGTAACAATTGCGTACAGTGTACCTCAAAGGAGTAATGATAGACTTACTAAGCACTCAATAGGATGCAAAACTAGTACAGACCACACTGATCAACCGACCTGAAATAAAGCTTTTGCAATACACCGATCACCTGCACCTTTAATACACTTTGTCACCTGCAGCTGATAATTTTAAACTTTATGTTACATTAAGCACTAATTGTAGTTTTAGGCGTATTGAAATAAGATATATTTTAGTGATGTAAAAGGTTTAATATTTGCCAGGGCGGCATTTTGGAGCATGGAAATACACGTTTTAAGTCACTGTGGTGAATCTGCCAAAATTTTAAATTGTCTAGTCTAAGTATTAGACAAGTTTAGAAAATCTGACCCAGTATTTATGAGCTATACTAGCACATTATCCATATGATCCTTCTAAATAGACAACAAAGCAAAATGTTATACAAAACCAATATATCCCATTCACATATACAGTGTTAGAAATGGTACTTACATGTCAATTTATCTTCAAAATCAATAGATGCAACCACGTGAAATAATCTCGAAAAAGGTATACACATTCTGATTATTCATCTTCTGTTTGTACATCAAAAAAAATATTATTGCTTGGTAAAAATCAATGGATGTGCCCAGGAGAATGGAGATGATTGCAGTCAGTTTCATCATTAGTTATTATTGATTTTTTGGATATTATAATAAATTTTGTGAACTCTTTTCCACTCAATGGGATTGATGAAGAAAAAAAAAAAAGATCACACTCGATATAAGCTTTTGATGATTCATCTCAAACTAGCACAGGAATCTATGAATGTAAAAGTTAGCAAATTAGCAAAAAATATTGTTGTTAAAGCCATCATTCAACAATTGCTTGGTTTTTTTTTGGAAAATATTAAGTGTGGCGATTTCTTAATTTCTTCACAATTCCGCCTTACACCTAATTTATTATTTGAATCATGTCAGACAATGATGTTTAGTGGATTTGCGGACAGAAGCTGAGCTTACTGGAAAATGCTGTAGCTCAGGATGAGACATTGTAAAGCAAAAAAAAGACACATCAGGATATTAGTAAATTTTACAGAATTAACTGAGCCAAAAATAGGTGGTATAAAATTACACTTTGGTGGATCTGGTGTAATTTAGACAATAATATTTTGGAAATAAGAAACTCAATCCCATTTAGATTAGACTGTATGGATGCAATGATCAGGTTTAACAAATAGCAGTCACACACATAAGGAGCCATCAGTAATTAAAGGGGTTGTTCACTTCAAGTACATTCCAGCAAATAATTGATATTGTTTGTTTAATGAAAAGTTATACAATTTTCCAATATTCTTTCTGTATAAATTTCTCAGTTTCCAATATCTCTACTTGTTGTCTGCTTGCTGTTATGAAACAGGAAACTTAATCATTTACACCTGAGGATAAACACTTTCTATAGAATGACAGCAAGCAAAGATCTGGAAAACTGTGAGGAATTTATACAGAAATTATATTGGAAAATGTTATATCTTTTCAGTACACTAACAATATTAATTATTTTTGGTAATGGGCCTAAAATGGACAACCCCTTTAAGGTCGAAACCAACATTTTACGTAGCTTGACTAACTTTTATCAGAAGTGTGAGCATCAATTATCACTCCCGCGTACCTTTTTTATTCAAGTAAACCATACTGAAACGGTAAGGTCATAATGTACATTATTATGTAGGTGGAATGTATGTATTAAGAAGAAATGACAAAGGGAAAAAGTATCGAATACATGAAGAAAGAGAGTTGCTAAATGCCAGGAAAAGTCATGACACCAGCAGAAATCTGGGATCAGAAAGCAATCCTGCTTCTTGGCCAAAAAGAAATATCATAACTGATTTGACGTATGGCTTTTAAAAAGTTGCCCAACTACCAAGGTATCACACAATCAGCACTTATTATGCATCAAACCAGTGAGCTGAGTGAACATTTTTTGCTACAAAAGTTTCTGATGGTCTGTGTGGCAGAAGAATTTCTAAACAACTGAAGATCTCAGTGAGCACTGTTGGGGCCACGGAAAGAACAAAATTTCATCACAAAAAGAATTATCAAAAAAGTCAAGAGCCAAGTTAAATGCTACAGAAAGATCTTGAATCAACAGGTAAAGTTGTTTCAAAGAAAACATATATGCAATAACATGAGCGTTTAAGAACATTCAAAGTTTGGTCTACAACATCATGGGGCTGGGCAGATTTTTAGCATAACACATTGGCAAACTTCATATAATTGGAGGTTGAAGGAAGGATGAATCTACAGATATACCGAGACAATACTGATAAAAATCTGCTACCATCTTTCAGAACGATGAAGATGAAATAAGGGTTGACATTTCAGCAAGACACTCATCCCAGCACATACAACAAAAGGAAACGTTCAATTGGTTTCAGGAAAAGAAAATAAATCTGTTGGAATGGCCCAGCCAATCACCTCAGTCCATGAGAAAATCTATGGAAGGAATTAAAGCTGAAAGTTCACAGAAGGAACCCACAAAACATTTGAAGAGTGATTGCGTGGAATGGGTCAAAATTACACAGGTTACTAGTTTCTCCATACTGGAAGAATCTTAAAGCTCTCAACACCAACAAAAGCTTAAAGAAATTTCAGCAAATGTGGTCAATAATTTTTATTTTATTTAACTTAACTTAATTTATGGATATCTATGGATTGAAATTATTTGCTATTGTGGATTGGATAGATTGTTACTAACATTTGATGATAATTTCATGTAAATAGTAACATGTAGGGTGCACAGCTGCTAACACTGTATGAAGTGGTGGGGTTTTCTGCAATATTGCTAATACCTGCAATCTGGTAGGAAGAATTAGATCTTGTAGGTTTTAAGTACCTTAGAGGGTCTAAAAAAATTGTAAAACATATAAAAAATAAAATAAATCATTAATTAAAATTTTTAAAAAAAAGCTAAAATTTGAATCACCCACTTTCTCTAGAATTGATATTAAACTAAATAAACAGTAAAAATCACAAAATGTTAGGTATTGCCACTTCCCAAAATGCCCTTTTATCAAAATATAAATATGGTGATTCCTGGCGGTAAACTCCATCATGGAAAATAGCTCTCAAATGTCTGATACACCACTTTTAAGTATTCTTATGTCTCATAATAAATGATAGCAAAAAAAAATATAATTTCATCTCCCAAAAAATGAAAAAGTTATTGGCGCCAGAATATGGCAAAACGAAAAAAAATTTCATAAACATGATTTATTATGCCCCTGTGCCAGTTTTCTGTCTGACTTTGCACATTCTTTTCAGTGCCAACTGCTTGCACATGTATTTGTGTCCGCGTCACATATGTAGCACAGCTGCACTAAAATGGGCATTACTGTTCTCAGTCGGACCACATTTATCATGCTAAGTCCTACAGAATTGTGTTGCACACCCCATGTTAAAGATGCACCAAAAAAAGTGGTGCACTCTGTCAGAGAGGTGCAGGGGGCGCCAGATTCACGAAGAGCATGCACCATAAATCCTGAATCTGGTGTCCTCTGCACACTACACAGGCAAACTACACATAGTTCAGACTGCACTGTTTTACTAAAAGTGGGCCATTGTTTTAATTTTTGCAAATGTATTAAAACACAATTTAACCTATATAAATTTGGTATCTCCGTGATTGTACCGAACCAAAGAATATAGTAGACTTATCATTTGGAGCGCACAGTTGAAGTAGTAAAAACTGTGCCAACATGAAAGTGACACAAATAAGTTTTTTTGTCAATTTCACCACATTTGGAATTTTTTTTTTCTAAACTCAGTCATCCATCGGCATAGTAGTGTGCTGTAATAATTGGCCTAGAAAATAGCCATAGCAATTAGGATAGCCATCGTTTGGTTTTAAAACTAAAAAAACCACAAAAAAACAAAAAAAAAAAAAAAAAAGTTAAAAAAAAAATACAAGTTATATACTCTCATTTCAAAAATGTTAACCCGAGGGCAGGGGTAGAGGACGAGGGCCGGGGACGTGGGCGCCAACTACTGCAGGGGCAGTAGGCGTTTGTCTGGGCGGGGTTGAGATGAGACCATCCACCTGCTTATGAGGGGCAGGGGAACGCGCAGAGCACACTACTCCCTATGTCATGTTCTGAAGTACTGGGAATCGTGGGTAGAGGCACTGTTGACGGCCCAGAAGAAAACAGTGCGAACAGGTGATTGTCGTGGATTGCCGACAATGCTCGAGCAAGTGTCCACCAGTCAGTCTTCACGCAGTCCACCATTGTCACGAAATCGGCACTCCTCCAGCTCCTGCACCTCAGCCTCATCCCCCCCGTCTGACCCCCTCCAGCAAAAATTTGCCATTTGAACCGGGCATTACTCTGAGGAACTGTTTTTGGAACCTTCCCACAGTCACAAACCACTTGTACGGTTTGCTTGATGAGCAATTTTCCGATGCCCAGGTTTTCCACCAGTCGCAGTCTGTGGGTGGATGATTATGACCTTGTTGAAGTAGTGGAAGAAGTTGTGTATGTAAAGAGGTGTCGACGAGGAGGAGACACGGTTGTTCAGACAGCATGGGGAAGTTGTTGTCAGGGCAGGAAGTCCGAGGGGGAGGGAGCAGACTGAGGATCGGGGATTGATGAGGTGAAAGACCCAAAGCTGGGTTGTAGGGCCGGGTGAAACACAGTGCTTCTGAGACGGAGGAGAGTCCTCGACCAGAACAGGTGGAAGAGGCAGTGGTGGGGCCATGACGGAGAGGCAGGGACAGAGTGGTGCATCAGGCCAAATGTGTCAACTAGTAAGCTCCCGTGGCGAGGGGATTACTGGGAGAGGGCTAGGATTTTCAGAAGTGTATGGAGGTCTTAAGGGGAAACACGAAGACCGACGGACTGGGGTGCCCAAACATTTGCCACCAAAAACCAGGATCAGCAGGGTTCACCCACACTAGCTAACTACCACCAGTATGCGCAGGCATATGAATGCTAACACCCCACTCAGTGGCCAAACAAGCGCGTTCACCTCCGGCCGGCACACACTGCTCCTTCCCTGTGTCAGCTGTGATAGTCAGCCCCCGTCCAGGACCCTGCCACAAAAACCACATCGTCACTCCACATCTCCACAGATCCACCAGCGTCAGCTCTCCATACCCAGACGCTGGAGCGGAAACGCAAATATGTGACAACCCACACGCACGCCCAAGCCCTTAATGTGCACATCTCCAGATTGATAAGCCTGGAGATGCTGGACCTATAGGCTAGTAGAGACCTGAGGCCCTTGCGCAGCCTCATGGCGGCGGACGCCCTCGGTATTCGGTCCCCAGCCGCCATCTACTTTTCCCGATGTGCGTCCCAGCCTGCACCAGCCGTCATTTGTCAGACAACATAATCATTTGCCCTGACCAACGACGTTTCTGACAAGGTCCACCTTGACCACGGACATGTGGACGAGTGCTGCCGCGGCAGGGCCACTATATATCGCTGGACGGCACATTGGGTAACTGGTGACCGAGTTTGTGGACAGAGTGTGACCCTGCGGCTGGTCATATCCGCAGACGCCGAGGATGCGGGGCCTACTCGCTCCAGGGTGTTTGAGGCCACTATGCCTCCTCCTCCTTCCCCACTCCTCCACTCCTCTTCCGACGACAATCCGTGGATGCTGCTGTGCCTAGAGTCGTTTTAGCTCTAGGAACCCCAAGCAGCAGTGCCGTCGCTTTAGCGACAGCAGGCGGTGCTCAAACTGGCTGAGCCTAGGCGATTAAAAGGCACACCGCCTAAGAACTATACAGGGCATCACGGCGCAGACTGATCTGTGGCTGGCACTGCTGAACCTGAAGCCAGCTGGTTTGTGCTGGACAACGGGCCGTAAACCTGGTGGCGGCTCTGCAACTCGGCGACTGACAAATGTGCCATGCCTGGCCCCATGTGTTAAATCTGATAGGTCAGCTTTCCTCAAGGACATACCCCAATTGTCTGATTTGCTCACGAAGGTGACGCCGCAATCTGTGCGCATTGAGGAAGTCAGCACAGATAGCTTCCAATCTCAGGGCAGTGCAGCGCGCTCCAAACTGACTCCGCCTCACACGATGTGTGCGACGTGCCCCACGAGTGGGACATTCAAACTGACCATGTTATACCAGAGTTACCATGCAGCGCCGACCGATTGTAGACTTCCAGATGTCAACTTCACAGAAACTGGTAGTCAGGTCAGTCAGCTCCTCAAGTCTACAAGAGGAGGTGGACGTGGAGTGTTGCTATCTGCAGGTTGCTGGTACTTTGAGGAGTCAACACAGGATGGTCAGTGGCGATGCCGCCATCATCAGCTCCTCACCATCCGCTGCTGGCATTGTTGAAAAACTCTCTGGTCAGCATGAAGTCGGAAGCTTTGCACTCCTCACAAGAGACAGGGAGAAGAAGAATTCCCTTGTTGATAGCCAAAGCCCTTAGTCGTGTTCTCAGCGGCATATCGAGGATGGAGGAGGTGGAGGTGGAGGAGGATGAGGAGGAAGAGAGGAGGAATGTTGGCGGAACAAAGAGGGACCACCATTGTTGAGTCCTACATGTTGAGGTTGTATGAGGCAGAAGAAGAGGAGTGGAGAGAGTTGGAGAGGAGGAAAATGGACAGTCGGCCAGTGAGGGGACGTGAATTCTTACGCGTTTGGACCTCGACGGACTATGGACAGATTGTCATCGCAGGGCCTATCCCGTGACCACTCCGTTCAAAGAATTTCATTCCAGCACCGAGTTACTGGGTGTTCACTCTCTGACCCACGGGTACAAGCAAATTCTTTCCACTCTCATCACCGAGAGGGAAAGGAGTGTGAGAAATGCATGAATTTACAAGCCATGGTGCTGAGGACAAGCTGAAACAGTATTCCCTCGACAGGCTAGCGGCCAGAGTGCGTAGTTCTGCGGGACAAGTAGCGAGGCGAGAGTAGGGGAGCAGGCAGACTGTCCAGCACTGGCAAGGGTACGCTTACAGTTTGCCAGCTTTATGTCACCCAGCAAAACATGTCAACTGTCCCCAGTTCGGCAGAGTAGGGCTGATCTTTACAGGAAAGATGGGAGGGATGTACTAGCTGCCATACATCGTTTCCTAAATGATCACAACAGCTCGCATAACCTACTGGGTTTCAAAGCTGGACTGTGGCACGAACTGGCGCTCTACGCCTTGGAGGTTCTGCTGCCTGCCGCTAGGCTTTGTCAGAGAGGGTTGTTTTAGTGACAGCTGGTGGCATTCATCCAACGAGATAAGTACAAGCGGATGACAGCGCTGACAGGCTGGACGCTTATCAGATGAATAAAGCATGGACTTTTCCTAATTTCAAATTCCACCAGGGGAAGGAAGGTCAACCTGAATAATTTATCCATCTCTCCTCCTCCTAGATTTCCTCCTTTCTCCTCTTTCTACAGTAAGCAGAGGAAACCTGGCTGTTTTTGACAGGGCCCACTGGCTCTAGGTATAGTACTTGATGCATTATTTAAGTTTTGCTATGGAGGTGCAACCGCACACGGTCCTCTGGTTCTTAAAAACAATTTTTGGGTCAGGATGCACAATACAGGCACTCAATCTATTCAATTTTCGGAGGGCCAACTTTCCGGTTCTCTGTTTTAAACAATATTTTTGGACTGACCAACATACAGGCAATCCAATTATTCCAATTTTTCTGGAGGGCCACCTACCTGCCCTCTGGTTAAAACTTTTTTTTGGACTGCCACATTTACAGGCACTCAACTATTCCATTTTTTGGAGGCCACCTACCTGCTACCTGTGTTTAAAAACGTTTTTGGACTGCCAAAACAGGCAACTCAATCTATTCCATTTTCTGGAGGCCCACCTACCTGCCTCCTCGGAGTTTGAAAAATTTTTTGGACTGCCACAATACAGGCATCAATCTATCCATTTTGGTTCGGAGGGCCACCTACCTGCTCCTCGGTTTGAAAAATTTTTTGGACTGCACTACAGGCATCAATCTATTCCATTTTCTGGAGGGCCCACCTCTGCTCCTGTGTTTGCAAAAATTTTTGGACTGCCACATACAGGCACTAGTCCAAATTGAAACTTTTGTCTCCATAAGCAGCCTCCACACGTTGTCTCCATTGACTACCTCAAAAGCGTCATCATAGCTGCCTCCATACATCGTCCCTTTATACAAACGAGGTTTGTCAGGCCGGAATTGGGTTGTTTTTTCATGGATTCCACATCAAAGTTGTTAATTTGTGCCCACCCTGCTGTGTTTCCACAAAATTACACTGGCAAAATTTACCATTTACGGAATTTATTTCAGAGGCTTTTGGCGTCATCTGTTTACATTCCCTCACCCGCCATATCCTAAACTTATAAGAACGCTACACTTTGATCGTATTACACAAGGTTCTTAGAAGTGCTTTGTTTGGGGGAGTAGCTATGAGACAGGGGCTTGGATTGGCGAAAAGCGCTAGCAGCGAGAGCGCCAGGCTCAAGATCATGCCGCATTCTATGGACGTTTTTATTCGCATTCTTTTTCGTTTTACAATTGGCCCTCACCCGCATATCCCCAAACTTTACAGAACTCTAACTGAACTAATCTGGTGCAGGCTGGACCGAGGTATGACCCTGGAGGCTGGTTCATATACATGCCGACGAAGAGATTGCGGGGGGGACCTTATGGGTCACAGGGGGATAAGGAACTACATACAATACCAAATCAACTCCCACCCTCTACACACCTCATAACTACTAACCGAGATTGAACCATACGTGGGAATGGTCACCATCAGCGGTAGCTCTAGGACAGCAGCAGTGCCGTTCTAAGCGACAGCAGGGCGGCTCGCAAACTGCTGAGCCAGAGTGATAAACAGCACACCGCCCAGAGCTATTGCAGGCATTCACATCAAACTTAGTTGTAACTGTGTCGCCCACCCTGCGTGAAGCCACAAAAGTATACTGGAAAACTTTTTTCATTTACCGGATATTATTCAGCGTTCTGCGCAGATGTGTACATTCCCCTCACCTTCGCTATCCCAACTTATAAGAAACTGTACTACACTTGATCTTGATCACGAAAGGTCTTGAAGTGCGTGGGGAGTAGCCGAGAGACAGAGGGGCTTGGATTGGGGAATAGACCGCATGGCAGCTGAAGCGCCAGCTCAAATGCCGAAGAACCAAACTGAACATAGTTTAACGCAGCACCTTAATCTCCTATATTCGTCATGGCTACATACATCGTCCCTTATCAAACGAGCTGTGTCAGGGCAGAATTGTTGGATTGTTTCAGGGCTTCCATTGAACTTTGTCGCACCCTGCTGTAATCCACAAAAATATGATGGCAAAATGATTGATCATGTACCAATATTATTAGAGGATTCTTGCGTCACTCCTTTGGTCCTCTCTGCTACCCATTGGTTTGAAGACCTGAGTCCATTTAGGGTATGTCGCCATGCCACTCTCTAGCCTTCCGCTCTGCCGCTGCTTGCATTGCCGTCCCCTATAAGTGTCAGGAGTCAATATTGGATGTTTAGATGACTATATAGCTTCATTCTGTCACTCTGTCATGGCCATGCTGGTTGCCCGAATTTGGCATAATGGGACATTGTTTAAGCAGCCTCAGAGGCATCCATGATGCTTGCCCTGCTGTTTCTGTCCATTTCGTGTGTATCTACCACCCTCTCGCTTCTGAGGTTCCACGGTGTTTGGCCAAGGCGTCAACCAGGTGCATGAAGCCTTGGTACCCCTGTGAAAAATGGCTCGAGTCATCACATTGAACTCAATAGGGGCTCATGTTATCGAAAAGACACGGCACTCGGAGCCATCGGCGAAAGTTGTCTCAAGAAAGTATAGAGTCAACACAAAGAGAAAGCCAATTATAAGTGTGATCGCTCATCTACTAATCTATTCTGGTAAAAATTTTCGGAAAAAAAGATAGCTTGAGAAAAAATCCCATAAGAAAAGAGCGACTGTACAAAGACTTAGCAATGCTACCATACTAGACGTTTTTAAGGAAGGATATACAGATGTTTTTATAGAATGACTTAGAGCAATAAATAAAGCTATAAAGACACAGAAAATACGCGCACCAAATACTTATAAGGACGATTTAAAATTAACAAGGGCGGAGAAAAGTAATATACATTAATTCCAGTGTTATTCTCAATTACCTAAATAAAGAGGAACTAAACTGAAGGTTGGACCCCCCTGAGGAGCAGAGCAACCTAGGTAGATGCTGTGGAGATAGAGATAAAAAGTCTTTTACTCAATTGTCTTTAACCAGAGGGAAAATCTCCCAAGGCAGCTGATATGATAGAGGATTCAGGACTAGTGATACATGTCGCATAGGATGCTACGACCGTAATAAAATCCACATGAATAATAAACAAAAAACCTAGCAATATATACTTATATGCCCGGACACATGAGCCTTACCGGCAAAAAAACGTATAAAGCCAAATTGCATCTAATAAAGGGAGAAGTAAAATATCAAGTAGTGAAAATTTGTAAGATGGCTCAATGAGAAGCGCAAAGGCCAAAAGCTTCGTTTTTGTCTCGTATTTCTAACTCTTCCCTTCTCTAGGTTTTTAGCAAGTGTCTAATCAGGTTTCCTTTCATAGCTAATAGATAGATCCTGTACAGAGACCTCTTACAAGCTGATAGTATAGACGGCTACTAAAAATTCTAAAGTTTCAAAAATAATTTAATGTAAACTATTCTTAGCTATTTTCAAAAGTTAAGGTTAAGTATATTGTTTATTATTATCAGTATTATTATTGTTATATTATCACCTAAAATTACATCCGTTCTTAACCCTGGTCAACCTTTGTTACATTCCAACCGCACAAGAAGGACCAGTAAACTGTAGTATGAGTTATACATATATTAGCCCTTTAAATGTGTACAGTGCAACACCATTCAGTGTGCATATTACTGAAGCCCATTCATGACCTGTTTCTTTTAATCTTTCGACTTGGCAAGAAATGCGAATTCAGCACAAAGATCCTTTTTACCTGCTGCTTTGTCTTATCGATTCTAGCAGTCTCACATCATAGGTAGGTTCTCCAAAATATAGGTCTCCAAAATCTTTAGCAAGTCTGACTGTTTCATCTTTTTTTTGCACATCAGGAACAATCCATTAATCGGGAAAACCCATTAATATGGAGTACCATATAAAGTGAAAGTGTAAGGTTGTCCAAAAAAAAAGAAAACCTTACAAATCTCCATACACCAAAAGTATGGAAAAAGAGCGGGTGTCAAAATTGCTGATTGCCGATCAAACAAAACTATTTATCTCGTAATGTACTAACCCAAAGAAAAAAAATAAAGAGATTTCTCATTAAAAAGTAGAAGATGTTGTGAGGAAAGGTATTAATCCAAAGTTATTACACAGAATATGGGTGGTTTTCTATTTCATTCTATTCACACTATACACTGCAGAATGTTTTATCAGCGGCCTAGACAGTGCTGCATCTGTATGTAAATAGACAAATATATAGTTTTCTTACTATCGATATGAAATGAGAATAAAACATTACCTTTTTAATGTCAATAAGGATTATCCAAAATTAATTTATATTTAAACAATTTAGGGCACTCATATGATTATGTCATTATTAGCATGTCGGTTTAGTGGAAACATCTGAGTTAAATTCTAAAAAAGAAGAAAAAAGAAAAAAAGAGTACTGCAGTTATCCTTAGTATGCAAAAAGCTTGACGCTTCTCCTCAGCCTAATTATGCACTGCTTCAGCCTTGTCCTGCCCAGCATAAGCTGAGAATACATCATCACTATGTTAACAGGCAGAAGTTATCGATCTCCCAGCAGCTGTGTGAGAGTCATCCAGCTCAGGTTGATTAGTCATGTCTGGGCAGTTCAGGAAGCTCTGTGTAATGTGTAATCAGTCTACACCCAGCTTTCCTAAGGTCTTGAATTTTACAATTGTATGTTGGTTCACAATGCATAAAAACAAATGGTAGATTTTCTTTGAATCTTACAGATGACCCCTACTTACAGATGGACGTCTTTACCCACTGTGACCTCTGGTGAAGCTCTCTGGATCCTGTACTTTAGTTTCCGGCTGCAATTATGAGCTGTAAGGTGAATGTAAATAAGTTTTTATTGATAATCCTTGTTCCCTTTACAGCAAAAAATTTTTGAAAATCTATTGTCACAGGTGTTGTCTGGAGTTAAATTATAAAATATACCTGTTCAGACTTGCATATAACTTTTGCTATACTTTACCTGGGACTTTCTGTAATCACTTGTAAATCCCAACATGGCAGCCACATCAGACCCAATACAAAGTTTGTGTAGGAGGTGTTTGAGTAGAGGGAATACCAGGATATTGCAAGTCCTCGAGAGGAACGTTGTGAATGAAATCTTTCATATAATGATGCTCTATGGTGTGGGTAGGTTATCCATAGAGATGAGCGAACATACTCGTCGAGCTTGATGGCTCGTTCGAGCATTAGCGTACTCGCAATGCGGTGCTCAAAAGCTCAAGCTCAAGAAAATGGCATCTCCGCCATTTTGATTTTGGCGGCCAGAAACAGAGCCAATCACAAGCCAGGAGGACTCTGCAGTACACCAGCATCAGTGGTACTTACATGTGATAGCAGTGGTTGGCTGGCTGATCAGGTGACCTGGAAATATACTAGCCACTGCCCACGGTGCTCGGATCACTTTCTGCCTGGATGCGTTAGGGATAGAGCTGTCGTGGTCAGATAGCGTTAGGGTGTTCTATAGATTAGTGTTAGGCAGGAAGGAGTGATTCTACAAGAATCCAACAGCCCTGGTTAGGGCTACAATAGCATTATTTTTTTTTTTATTTGCTAGTGCAGTACTACCATATTGTGACGAATTGCAGGGAGACTTGCAAATGTTATTTTTTGGCTCTTAGGACACACATATCCATTCAAACTGCTGAAGGGGACAATTTATTGGGAGTTTGATTTAAATTAGCCACGGTCTACCAATTTTTTTTTTTTTAAGTGAAGTGAGAGTCACAGACACAAAATCCTTTTGTGTGCTGTCAGTGGTGCAAATGCAATTTCATCTAGCTTAGTCTGCCGCTCTGTTTAGCAAAGCTAGTCTCCAGAAATCCCAATACACATTCTCTCTGTCGGTGAAGCTTACTGTACGTCACGTGTGGTGTAATCTAATATGGTTTTTGTTACATTAGTACTGGGACATTCAGCAATCCGCATTTCAGTTTGCTTTAATTTCATTTGGGGGTATGTCGCCACGCCACTCTCTAGCTGCCGCTGCTGCTGCTGCCTCCGCATGCAGTCCCCTATATGATGTAAGGGTCAATTATTGTGTGTTTTAGTGCTATCTCGCCTCACAACGCCATTGTTGCCCATAATTTGCATCCTAATGTGCGATTAGGCAGCCTGGAGGAATCCATGCATGCTGCCCTGCTGTTTCCTGTCCATTTCCATGTGGTTCCATCATTTTCTGAGGTTCCAGGTTTTTTGGCCAAGCTTCCCGTTGCAGAGCCTTGGTCCCCTTGAAAAATGCTTCAATGGGGTTCGTTATTCGAAACGAGCACTTGAGCATCGGAAAAAAGTTGACTCGAAAAACGAGCCCTCAGCATTTTGCTCTCTCATCTCTAGATCCACAATATGTTTAGATTATGGGTAAAAAAGATCTTCTTTATTTCATAATTAGATAACATAATTTAAAAACAAGAAACATGTTTCATGTTTGTACTGACGTTTCGTCAGGTCTGAAGTTCTAAAAGCAAAATCTTATTTATTAATGATATACTTTAAGGCCAGAATTACTCACAGCCAGCCACAATGGGCACATTTAGTAAACCGGTCCAGTCGCGATCCAGCGGCGGGTTTCTCCGACGCTGATTGTTCTGGCCCGAGATTCTAGGTCCGTGCACCGATATCCACTAGGTGTCGCTGCTGCGCCGAGGCCCGCTGGACTTCCCCAGAGTTCACCTTCTATTTCTTGGTGCAGGTAGGGAAGTGCATACGGAGTTTTTCCGATATCCGTAGGGTTTTCCGACGGCCACCCCCCCCCCCCCCCGATTTCCGTTGCATGCACCTGGCGTGATTGCGCCAAATCTGATCACGGGCGCCAAAAATCCGGCGGAATTCAGCGGAAATTGAAAATCGCCGGGATACCCGACGGATTAGTGTGATTTGGACCCTAGTAAATGAGCCCCAATGTGTTCTCTTAATAGAATTAATTTAATAAACCTATGTTGATGTTTGCATAAAAGATAAGTGGAATAGTTTACCTAAAGACACTCTAAACTAGACAATATTTGTCTAGATCAAAAACACTGATAGAAACAGTAAATATCTATGCGCACCTCAGTTGCTAATACTGTCTTTACATACCAATACCTCTTGGATTCCATAACTAAGATTCTGATCATTGACTCTATACAGACAGTCCCCTACTTAAGAACACTCAACTTACATTCCCCCTGGGTACAAAACGGACACACTGGATATTGGTAATTTATGTACTTTAGTCCTAGGCTGCAAATAAACAGCTGTAATAGTTATCACAGGGGTCTGTATTAGATATTGTAATCCTGATTCTAATGACAACCCAAGATTTTATACAATCCAATTGTCACAGGACCAAAAAAGTTCTGGCTGGGATTACAATGATAAAACTTACAGTTCGACTTCATACAAATTCAACTTAAGAAAAAACCACAGACCCATCTTGTATGTAACCCGGGGACTGCCGTATTTGGAAATCAACTGATTCTTAGTTTCTAAAGGGAAGATACGGAAGCCGAGAGTGACCAAAAGACCCCGCTTTAGGCACTCTCAGCAATACATCCCGGCCAGGAGAAGATGTGTTCTCATGGTGGATCCCTATCTATGCTGTAAAAACAAAGGATTAGAATTAATAGCATTTTCACAGATGTACTCATATTGTAGTGTTAGTTTGATCATATAGCACCAATGTTCGAACATTTGGGGTCTGTCTGAGGACCTCTTACAATGTCTGAGTTTGAATTATAGACACACAATGTGGATGTATTTGAAGGCACAACTTTGTGTAAATCATGGGACTATCCAAAGAAATCCAGCCAGATATCAGGAAGATAATTGGGACTTGCAAATCTGTTTCATCCTTGGGTGCAAATTCCAGAAACCTAAAGGGGCCTGTGGTCTGACTAAACAAAAATTGTTGGCTAAATGACCCTCATAACATTTTGAGTAAAAAGGGAGCGTTTGCAAACCTGAGAATACATCCCAACGTGTGAAAAACGGGTGGCAGCATTATGTTTGTGAGGTTATTTTGCTGCAAGAGGCATGGGTACACTTTATTCATGGCATGATGAGAGGAAAATAATATTATGTGGCTAACTGAAGCAACATACTCATGTATATGTTAACCAAGATATTCACCCATACTGCTGAGAATCATTCACTGACAAAAAAGCAGCCAACTCAATCATACACTATGTACAATGTTCAGTATTGTTCGGTTAGTCCCCTGGAACACCACCTGTTTTTGCTGTGCTACTATTTTTATCATATAATCAAAACAGAAAAAAAAAAATAAAGAAAAAAATCATAAGATATAATTAAATAAGGAAAAACTTGTTCACTGTCTGGTATCTGCAGATGTGTGAATGTAAAGTGTTTCTCATAAACAATTTAACTGTGCCCATAGAAACTGATCAACAATCCGTCGATCAAATTCCAACATAAAATACAAACACTATGTTTCTATCTTATATGTGTCAAACTCTACAAAGAATATCTCGATTCTCTCGAATTCGGACTAAGCATAGCTACTTTCCTAATAGTGTGCTTCTGTGGAAAACAAGACATGACAGGCAAGCTTATCCGCTCATGTCCCAGGAGTCTTGGTGTCAGGCAAGACATTTTGGTTGATTATTGATTGACTCAGTGGCAAACGTTGTGTTATTCCTAGAACAAATAGAACAAGATTTCAGAAATGAGTCAGCTATAAGAGTGATGATCTCGCTACATAGCTTGTTATTTTTTATCAGACTGGAACTGGTTATAAATTCAATAAGAAAGTATGAGAACTTTGACATTAGCCATCTTACTAGCAAACAGTGTGGTTATAAAGAATATGTCAGGGGTATTGGCTGATGGGAAAGATAATGTCTGTGAAAAAAATAAACATATCTTGACAGATCATACATAGAATCCTCTATCTTAAATGCATGTAATCTAAAATGTTAGTATTCCGAAAAGCGATAGTGGAGATTGCAAAGATTGTTGAACAGTAAAATAAATTCATATTGTGAAATACAAAATTGATATTTGAAATATCATATATCATAATTATTCCTACTGGCTATTGAGCCATTGGCTTAAGCTTAGAGGTAACCCAAAATTAAAGGTATAAAAGACAGGTGATATTGAGAACAAATGGTCTTGTTTTGCTGATGACATTCTGCTATCTCTGTCTTCCCTTTGGTATCTTTCCACCTGTACAGAACCTGAATGAGTTCCCCCATTTTCAGCTTGTGTCTTAAAGAGGACCTGTCACCTATATAAACTGCACTAAAGTAAGCAGTTCCTAGTGCTACAGCATATGCCGTAGTGTTAGAACTACTAGCATATCAGAAACCTCTGATAACGCTAACAAACACTGCAGCGTTGTACAATTGAACACGCCGGACCGCGCTGTAAGTGGTCAGGTGTATTCTTGAGGGGCGGTCCAAGGCGCTGCCTCTCCCCTGGACCGCCCCTAAGCTCCATAGGCTGATGGTGACTGCCGAGCTTCACGTGGTAGGCACTGCCCATAATCCCGCAACCTCATGAATACACCCGACCACTTACAGCGTGGTCCGGTGTTTTCAATTGTACAGCACTGCAGTGTTTGTTTGCTTTATCTGAGGTTTCCAATAACGCTTGCAGTGTAACACTGTGACGTATGCTGTAGCACTAGCATTACTTTAGTAAGCAGCTCCTAGTGTAGTCTTAGAGAGCTTTTAAGAAAGTCAGAGGCATTAAATGTGTCAGCAGATCCAGTTAGAAACAGTTGGCCATTTGGGCATCCACTTGTCTCCCTGATAGAAAAATACACAGGAAACAAACCCCCTATTTTGAAGTCTCTAGAGCAGCAACACTCCCCCGACCACCAAGTGTTCTATGTAGAGCTGAATCTGACAGAACACTTGTAGTTTGGCACGGGGGTCATCCTTCAACATCAGGTAACAGTGTCCCATAAAATGTCCCCTAATAAAATCTCCCCCCATTAATTCCCGGGAGAGGAGGAAGGGGTGAGGCTACTCGACCCCCACCCCTCTCCAAAAATAAACATGGCGCACCGCCTGTATGGCGGGATTACTTTACTGTTACTTTATTAAATATTTTAGCACACTATTTGGGGAAAAAAACATTTTTTCTTATTTTTCCACCTCTAACACCTAGTTGCGTCTTATGGTCCAGTGCGTCTTATAGTCCGAAAAATAAGGTATGTGAGGGTTTATTTTTTGCAAAGCAAATCTTCTCAGTGACATATTTATTATACCATATTGTGTTACTGGGAAGTGGAAGCCGCCTCATCCCTAGTAACACAGCTACATACAGCCGCCTCATCCCCAGTAACACAGCTACATACAGCCGCCTCATCCCTAGTAACACAGCTACATACAGCCGCCTCATCCCTAGTAACACAGCTACATACAGCCGCCTCATCCCCAGTAACACAGCTACATACAGCCGCCTCATCCCTAGTAACACAGCACAGCTACACACAGCCACCTCACCCCCAGTAACACAGCTACATACATCCGCCTCGCCCCCAGTAACACAGCTACATACAGCCGCCTCATCCCTAGTAACACAGCTACATACAGCCGCCTCATCCCCAGTAACACAGCTACATACAGCTGCCTCACCCCCAGTAACACAGCTACACACAGCAACCTCGCC